>JAIPRM010015247.1:0-10266 GCA_025469315.1 Stegophylla sp. TES_Ste_2020
TCCATAAACAAACTGTGAAGATATTTAGCACGCAATTTACACGAATTCACAAGCCTAGTTTTAAAATTTTTACTCACCATCCCCCCAAAAAAACAAAATTAAATTTTGTTATTTGTGGGTCTACCTTCGTTTTGTCTACTCGTATACAAGTGTAAGTTAGTTTATCGGGTGTTTGGGCGACTCCGCGTCACATATCTCTCAATTTTTTCGATAGCATAGTCATTCTAATTTTATCAATATAGGAAAAATATGTAATAAACTTAAAATGTGATCGCGGGCCGTGGGTTGAAGACCCCTGCACTAAATCGACACGATAGTTTGGATGACCCGTCCTCGGAAATTTTTGAAACTGGAAGATTGTATAAAGTATAGACCATTTTTTTGATTGTGATGAACAATCACTAATTTTGTTTATTTTTATTTATTAATTATTTTTTAGTATTTTATAGATAAATATGCTAATGGTAAAAACGTTTTCTGTGTGAAATTTCCTCAGTTGTTCAAGAAAAAAAATTTTTTTTTTCTGAAAGTTGTATTAAACTTTGAAAATTAAATTTTATCTTTAAAAAATCTAATTTTTATGACATTGCACATAGATTGATATTTTTTTCGAAAAAATAAAAAAAAATTCATAAAATTAATGTGAAATTCAAGTAAGATTTTTAATAAAAATGGCCAGAATCAATAAAAAAGCGAAAAATTAACGATTTTCATAGAATATTATTTTGGTTTTTGTATCTATGATTTATATATATATATATATATAAACTTTAAGTAAATTAAATTAAAATATGATATATTTATAGTCTTTGTTTCTGTGGATTTATTAAAAAAAACATAATTCGATTATCTTCATTATCTTGTTTATGTTTTTAATAAGCTATGTAGAAAGAACTTGATTAAAAATCCGTTACGATATATTTCCCTACATTTCCACAGCAACATTTATCATTTAGAATTTTAGAATATAATTTCTTTTCTTATGTAACTTTTTATTTCGATTACACGTTCCTCAGTTCCATAAAAATTTTGATAAAACTCTCTTTAGCATTTCTGTCAATGATAGGGTTGTCTGCTCATCCGCACTAACATTGTCATATCATAACTACCCAAAAAAACTCTCTACGTCACTAAATTAACTTTTTTTAAATCGTTACAAGTTAATACAAGTAATACATAATACGTGTACTATATTAAGATTATACCTAAATTTATTTTATGGAAACCTAGTTTATCTTTTTTTTTTATAAATTTTTGGGTAGTTTTTCAATACGTTTACAAAAAAAATTGAGAATTTTGAAAAATGACCTCCAAAAAGTATCAAGTAGATGCAATTTTGATCTTAAACTTTACTGATCGAAACTTATTGACCATATTACTTCTACCAAACAACATTTCCATACATCAAAAACGAAAACACAGATTTGTGAAATCAATACATTCTTTATTTCGCTCAGAATCTAAAATTAACTAAAATTATTTAAGTCCCTATAATATTTATTTTTAATTCAAGGTAAATCTTCCTTTAGCCACTCAGATCTCTAAAACCAATGAATGAAGTTTATTATTTAGATTTTAGGGTCTTATCAAAATCACCTTGGCATATAGAGGTACAGTAAAGCGTTTCAGAACTGATATAGATCATTCACTCACTAAGAATTTTGAAGTTATTAAGTTTTTTAAGTTTTTATAAAAACATATTATTTTTATAAATTTGCACACTTTTTAAATTGATTATATAATTTACTTTATCATGGAAGCATGGAATATTTTTATTTTTTTTTTTACTTTCTGGTCTTTCAATTGATTTTATAATTATAAAATTTGATAAATAAAGCTTAGAATATTAACTCACACAATTATACGACTTAAATCCAAAATCTAATCTGCTTCGTAAGTTAATAACTACTAGATACAATTTGATTTAATTATTACTACAATAAAAGATACACTTTAAATAATTTTCCAAAAATTAAAAATCAAGAAAATTTACATTCCAACTTCAATTTGGCAAGCGTTTTGTACATAGGCGCAATTAAAGGGGGGCTTGAGGGGGCTAAGATCCCTCAAAACTGCTCATAGTCCCCCCAGAATTTTTGAGAATTACATAAGGTTAATGCCTTTTTGAGGGGCTAAATTAATAAAATAAACATATTAGCCTCCCAAAAATGTTTTCCAAGTTGCGCCAGTGGTTTTGTATGAATAGGTGCACCTAATTCGAATACTTTACAAGACAGTTTTCATGCACCATAAGTACAAAAAAAAATCGATTAAGAGATTTTTTTATTTATTTATTTTTATCTACCATTACACTCTCGATGAATAAATAAGGAATAATAATAATAATTTTTTCCGTTTCTTAAGGACATAACGTCCATATGGCGTGGCATGATGTCTGTAATAAATAATAATCAGATACCTATGAGAACTACATTCACGCGCATACACTTTTAATTTGATCCTCAGTAGGTGGTATTTAATATGGCGACCGGTAAATCAATATTTTAAATCAATTTGATAATATTTTTTGACGTTAATCCATAGACTTTACACGTGTTCCTTTTTCGTTTTTAATGTGCATAAAAATTTATTGTGTTTTACGTTATTGTGTGTACTGTGTATAAATATTTATTTTTTTTATTAATATTATTATTAGTGGGTTTTATAACTACCTTCGCGCGTTTTGTTTATGATGTCCAGGAAGTGAAAAAAAAAATTAAATATAATTTCCATCTCATAAATAGGTCAAACGTGGCACGCGAGAATTACTGGTCACCGGAGAACGACAAATGAAAACCAAAGAAACCATAAAAATTATAATAGAGTATTAGTATATTATGCATAAGCGTAACTTGGAGTGTTTTCACGTGGGGGCAAAAACATTTTTTTTTCAAATCTCTACAAATACATATTCATTGCGTTATTTGAATTTACATTTTCCATATTTTAATAAAATTTTCACTTTTCTATGAAATTATTTTATCACATTTACTACCTTTTTCGTTAGACTCATTTTGAGTAGAAATTTTCTGACATAGGTAAACTGTAAGTTTTACACCTAACCATTTTGATTAAATAATAATAATAATTATTATTATTATTATTTCGTAACCATAATAAATATATTTTATACTTTTATAAAAATGAAAAATACATTTTATAGTAAACGACTTTTATCGAACATAAAACCATTGTATCTTATTTTCTTATAAGACAAGGCCGAATTTACGAACCGGTTAACTGTTATTTAAAACATTCGAATTTTTTTAACATTTTCTTTTCTTTTTTTTTTTTTAACGAAATCTCATTAGCTCGTTTATATCGGAAAAATTCAAATAAAGTAAATATTTGACTATATCCTACCCTCCAAGAGCAAATGAATTAATCGGGGCATTAACGTTTTTGTTGACAATTTTTAGTTTTATGAACTCAAATTTACACCAAACATATACAGTTGTGGTCACATCAAAAAAATGAAATAAATTCTTGTATTTTTACGTTCAAGGACTATATTTGTCCACAATCGAAATACGCCCAAAAGTGAGATGCACCCCTAGGAACTGCGAAGTCTAGTCCCATCTAGGCATACATTATTTCATTATTATTTTATAAGAATAACATTGTTAATTAGTAATGTTTATGACAATTAAGTAATAGTTTTTGATATTTTTTTAATATTAATTACAGTTCCGTTGAATATTGTAATGCTTATGTAAAGAAATAATTTATTTGAATTGTTTTAAGTGATTTATATTTGTATTTATTATTGTTCGTTTTTAAGTTTTACCAAATATTAAATAATATTCTTTATAATAAAATATAATAATAATATAAATCAGTAGGGGGGCAATGCTCCCCCCCCAAATTGTTTACCGTGGGGACAGTTGCCCCCTATTACCCCCACCAAGTTACGCCTATGATATTATGTAATTATTTAGTATGGCAGTCTTCATCTTGGCGTAATATTAAAAATGCAATAATTATCATACTTCAATAATTAGTTTCCACCGATCGCACGAAAAACCAACAGTGGTCGTCGGTGTTTTAATTAACATAATATATGGCGTCATGGGATCGAGTTTAACGATCTTTTCGTGTTCATAAGTAGAAAGGGTGTGAGGAGTAGCCAGACCAAGTGTGTGTTCATCATTTACTGTATTTTGGATGTTACCGTTAACATCGATCGTCCGTTCGCAAATAACTAGTCAACGGGGTAGCCTGAAGGCTATTGGGTGTTTGAAGTTTGAAATCTGCCCTCGATATCAATAATTAAAGACAAGCACATACACCATCCAGATTGTCTGTACCATCAATTTCTATGCCTACGTCAACTTGGACTTAATATCGGCTTTCTGTCATCTTTCTCATAATGCAATTCTTAAAAATATGATGTGTACATATTGTATGACAGTATAATACAGCATATTTTTAATTTTTTTTTATCAAAATTTCGCTTTTGATTATCAAAGGTAAAGACTACATAGTAGTATACAGAATCTAAAATATGTTTTATCCGTAAAAAGTTTTATATTAAATTGATACATTGCCATCGACTAATCTAAAATTTTTGTCTGCAAATGATAACTATTTTTATAATAATTATGTTAAATCAAAAACGAATAAAAATCTTATAATTATAACACATTATATCGTAGTAAAACATTGTTGTTTATTGTTTCCATAGTTATTAATTCATATTTAATTTTCTTTTAAATAATTAAGACCAAACATATTGTTATATTTTTGTTTTTATGAGAATTTAAAGTTAATTAACAATACATAATTATAAATTATTACAAAGTGATTAATTACAAACGTGTTATTCTGTATATATCATGTCATATTAACCGTAACCATGATGAATATTCTTTACATAAAAAAAAAACGCTTGCCGAGTTAGAGTTGACGTGTTGGTCGACAAGCGAGAAATGTATTGGTTTCACAAATTTTTGTTTTTTTTTTATCTTTTTCGTATGTATTCTAAGAAATACTGGTCCAAAAGTTTAAAATCAATAACTTCATAAATCAGAAATGTTGTCTAATTGGTACTTTTAAGAGGTTATTTTTCAAAATTCTCAATACTTTTTCTAAGTGCATGCCTAGAATACCCAAAATTTGACAAAAAAAAAGATAAAAATCGACATAACCCGAATTTTTGTAAATTCAGATTCTTTTTTTTTACATAACATCCAAAATAATGGAGCAAAAAAGTTAAAACATCCACCAACTACAAAAAATAGTCACGCACACACTTTACAATATTTTCAAAAACATTTTGCAATATAACAACATATTATATACATCTTTATATCATATTATGATTTATAATTATTATTTTATTTAATTTTTCTACGTAAAATAACAATAAATAAATAAGGAATATATAATATTTATCTGAAGACTTCTCCCCCCCCTCATTATCTTTTTTTAATCCAAACCTTACAAAAAATTCATTATAGATACACAGTAATAGAAGAAATATTTTGACGCAAGAAAATTTAAAAAATGTGACAACACATTTTTTTAAATATATTAAACTGGTCGAATAAAAAATAGTTCCTTTTTGTTTATTTTAACAAACTATATAGTTTTTAAGAAATATATTTTTTTTAACTGAAGTTCCACTCAGAATATTCATATTGAAGAAATAATTTATCGTTTCTTTAGAATTCAATACATCCACCAAGAAGTGAAGAATACCTATGTTACGAATTATGTTCACCTTTTTAATTTTATAATTAATTTCATATTATTAATAACGGTGCCGGATATGTATGCGAACGGTGGGTCTTGTTCCCTGGCGCCATCTATTTAGGGGCGGAATTTTCCTCCACTGATTATTTTCCTCGAAATAATAATAATAATAATAATAATAACCATAATAAACAAATAAATAAATAAAATCCTTTTCCCTATGTAAATAAAATAATATTCTCCTCCTTTTTTTATATTCCTCCAAAAAATTTATTTTGTGAAGCTATATTATTTTAATGGACAAACATTTTGAAAAACTGTATAATATACTTTCATGGGCTTAGCAAGAGTGGGATAGTTGTAGATACTTGTCCCTCCCCCAAGCCTGAAATTTAATTATACGTTATACCAAACGATAATTATCTTGAAATTTTAAATAAGATAAATAATAACATGAAGTTTAAAAATAGTTTAGTGAAGAACTAGTGTAATTGTGTACCTAATCCGTTTTTTGAGGAAAATGGAAGTAAAGGAAAGGTGACAGAAGAAAAATGGAATCTGATTTTTGGAGAAAAAGGATACGGGCATATATATTTAGGAGTATTCATTATC
Organism: Stegophylla sp. TES_Ste_2020; assembly: GCA_025469315.1. Taxonomy (NCBI): domain Eukaryota; kingdom Metazoa; phylum Arthropoda; class Insecta; order Hemiptera; family Aphididae; genus Stegophylla; species Stegophylla sp. TES_Ste_2020. The sequence goes on from JAIPRM010015247.1 coordinate 6,307, forward strand.
AATGGATTTTTTCAAATAATTTATGAATTTAAAGTGCAAGGGGGTACGGGTGCTAAAATTTAATTTGCCTTAGGGGACAAATACTCAAGATCCGGTACTGATGAATAATACCAATTTAACCTATTAAACCACAATATAGTAAAAATTATAACTATAAATGCCACAAGGTAGAACATCCGACTTGCGAAGTACACACTTTTTTCTCTTTTCTTTATTTATTCAATAAAAAAAAAAAAGTAAAGTAAAGTGGAGTGAAGTAAAATAAAGCATAGACAAAACATACTTCACACCATGAATATTCTTCGCTCTTCGGGACAGATAATCTTGGTGGGTGTGTTGAAAATTACGATTTTTATTGTTCTTTATATTATTAACATCATTTGTTCAGAATCGTCTTATTGAATAAATGATTTATCATTTCTTTAAAATTCTACACACTCACCAAAGATATGTGACCCGAGAAGCGAAGCATATCTATGGTGTGAAGTATTTCCGGCCTTCTTGCAGGGTTGGACTAGCCCATCGGGACACTGGGAAATTTTGCGGTGAAATTCAGAAAAATGGGCCGTTTTAGGCAATCTTGGGCTCAGTTATAAGCCATCATAGGCTGCTAAAGGTCATTGAGGAGGGAGGTTGTAGTATAATACTAGATAGTCATAAGTTAAGAAAAAACTGTCAGTGAGGGTTTTTTCAATGGAGATTTTAATCAATTATAATTATAATTAAATAAATTGTTAGCAGACACTGTTGACACAAATTAAGATATTTTACTCTGCTGCACTATATAAGCCTACCTACGTCGAAATAATGGTGTATGACGTCACAATGATGTTTAAATAATTAGACACTTGTTTCTAAAAATAAATTATGGAACTCCTCTCTTCATGTTTTTATTTAAGACTTTATTAAGAAATAAAAATTTTATAAAATTAAAACTAAAAGAAATGTTTAAAATTAATACTCAAAATAGATCAAATATTTTTTAATTTTTTATGAAATATGAGCATGATTTTTAAGTAGCCTGTAAAAGTTTCAAGTTCCTAGTTTTATTACTTTTGAAGTAATATTAAAAAAGTAAAGTAAAGTAAAGTAAATTATAGACAGGAAAGCTAGACATATTTTGCACCACGGATGTTCTTCATCCTTCGGGTCAGATGCTCTTGGTGGGTGTGTAGAATTTTAAAGAAATGAAAAATCATTTCTTCAATGAGATGATTCTGAACGAAGGAAGTTAATAATATAAAGAACAATAATATTCGTCATTATCAACACACCCACCAATTTATATCTGACCCTAAAAGCAAAAGATATCCGTGGTGCAAAGTATGTCCGGCTTTTTTGCCTATACTTTACTTAACTTTACCTTACTTTTTTTTTATCTAATAAGTAAAAAAAAGGAAAAAAATTAATGAGAAAAATGTCCCAAATTTTTTTTCACATTTTCAAATTTTTCTTGCGCCAAAATGTTTCTTATACCAAAGAGTTCCTGGTGATAAAGTTAAACAGTCGAAAAAATATTTTTTGTTTTATTTTTTTATTATTATTTGTTAACGAGTTTTCCAGCGACAATCAAAGTTAAGTGGTGTACAAACAGATATTTGAAATATCGTTTTTAATTAATTAGAGAAATATTCGTTTTTCCGCAGCAATAGTCAAAATATTATTATCACATATTTAGATATTATCTAAACAATACCAAATATGAACTAATTTTAGATTTTGAGAGGAGCGAAGAAGTTAGTGTTTTTACGATGATGTTTATTTTCTTTATTCTTTTTTTTTTCAGTTAACGCTTTTTCATGAAAAAATACTAGTCGAAAAGTTTAAACCAGTAAATTTTTGAACCAGACTTTGCTTCTAGATGGTACTTTTGAGAGGTCATTATTTGAAATTCTTAATAGTTTCTCAAAATTTGGGAAAAACTAATCAAAATTTGACTAAAAGGCTTTAAAAATATCTTTTTTAAATGTTTTGGTCAAGAAATTTTTTTTTTGTTTTTCTTTTCTTGTCAAAAAATGTTTTTTCCCTTTTCTCATATGCCAGTAGGTTATAAAACTAGCTGAATAATAAATAATTTTTTGTAATATATTTTTCAGAATTTTATTCAGGTTATTTTTCTGTCAATTTTGATGTATTGAAATTAAAATTTGAACAAATAGTTCTTGAAATATTCGAATATAAATATTAAGGAAAATAGTGCACCTATTGGATAAATATTTTGTTAATTAGGTACCTATGTTAAACATAATTGTTATGAATGTACACAATTAATCTTTAATCAGAAGTTATTAGATAAATCGTACCTCCCAATTATATTTTACCATAGCAAATATAGGTAAATGAGATAAAACGACCTAACTAATTAATTAACTAACTACATAGGTACCCAACTAACCAAATATTATGTGTCAAAACACTATTTTTCTTAATATTTACATTTGAATATTTCAAAAACTACTCGATAAATTTTGATTTCAATACATCAAAATTCACAGAAAAATAACCAAAATAATATTCTGCAGTTAAAATAGGGCTTTGCCATTTGAAAAACAAAGGTTTTTATATTTATAGAATATCTTTAAGGTGTCATGGAAAAATGAGTTATGGCTTTTATTGTGACTATTGAACATTTAAAAAAAAATCCTAATTTTTTCATTTTTTCGGCAAAAAGTGAATGTGAGCACGCTTAAAAAATCATCCTGTATACAAACTGAATGTATAAGATGGGTCCAGAACAACTTTTACATACATTTTGATTTTAAAAAATATTACTTCTCCTCTAGAATTTTATCCAAATAACGCCACTGTTTATATACATATATATATTCCTATAGGCCAGCGGTTCCCAAACTATGTGGCACGCCTCTCTATTGGAATTCTTGAACATCTGGTAGGGGTGGTGTGATGTAAATGTTATCAGAACATTCAATTACTTGATAAAAGTAATTTCATGAAATTTATTCTAGAAGAAATCATATAGGACAAATTGGTACAGAGAAAATTATATTTCGTGACTACACAAAAGAGATACAATAAATTGACATTTCATCCGGTTCTTTTCGATAAGAATGAAATTTTCTTCGTTATAACTTTGAGGATTTTGTTACGAAATAAGATATGATTATCCTGGAGTTAGCAACAAAGCTTTCTGAATAAAAGTTTTCTACAGTTACTGTATTAAAATAAAAATGTCTATTCAAATTAGACGAGAAAAAAGAAACACTTGGAGCGATAATTAGGTATACATATATGACACATCCTAATTTTGGGAAATTAGTAAATAACTAAATAGTAGGTACAAGGAAAACGAGCACATTATTTAATGTTGCGTACCTATTATACAATCTATTAATACATCTTTGACAGAATTTTCTGTTCAAATATTAAGAAGTATCAAATAAAATAAATTATGAAGGTTTTGTTTTTATTTTTTATTATTTATTTCATTTTTCCATGTATTACTTTGTATTTTGTATATACCTTTTGATTTATTTTTGAAATTTTTGTAAATTATTTTTATGAACTATAAAATGTACCCATCATTATAAACTTATAGCTATTATATTAAATAACACACACAATACACATATATACAATTAATTTGATTACAATAATTACAAATTTCATTAAATGTCACGAAACAAACACATACCTGCTTATTCAGGTTTTTTCTGCTATAAGCTATAACCGATACCCAAATTAAAGTGAAAATTAGACAGTAGATAAAATTATAATAGTGTGTAAATATCATCTTAACAAATAGGAGTGAAAATGTCAAGCCTAAACAATCCAAGAATAATTATTTTTAGAGTTACAATCAAAAAACTGAAAAACGCCCGCATTTTGAAGTGTTTAAGTTAAATTGCTGTAACTCGGTCAATTTTGGACTTAGAAAGTTGGTTAAACTACCAAAATGCATTAAAAAAATAGGCAAAAAATAATTAGTGGTTAAAATAGGTG
>JAIPRM010015248.1:0-10266 GCA_025469315.1 Stegophylla sp. TES_Ste_2020
TGCATATTTTGCCGTTTTTCGTTAATTTTTCAACAGTTTTTCACCGCGCTTGGAAAAAGTATTGAGAAATTGGAAAAATGACCTCTCTAAAGTACCATCTGGGTGTGATTCCGGTTCTATAGAGATAATGATCGAAACTTTCGGACAAGTATTTCTATACGAAAAAGTGTTTACAGAAAGAGAAAAAAAAATAAACATCATTGTAAAATCATGAGCTTCTTCACTTCGTTCAGAATCTAAAAGGAGGGCTTTGATAAATCCGAGTGAGTTCCACTTACTTATAGCTATGCTAAGAGTGTAACACGATTAGATAATTTTATATATTTATATATATATTTTTTTTTTCTTAAGAAAAAATCAACACGGTTTTTAATTTTTTCGGTAAATGCTGCAGAAAATAACAAAAATGTGAAATTAATTATTTGACGAGTCGAAATCCGTTTAGTACGCGCGACGGGCTTCTAATTAATACTTTGACGCGGGAACCCTTCAGCTTTTATCCGAGTTTGCGTCAAGAGTTATTTTAATGACTCGTTGAGTTTTTCCCACTCGGTGTTAACACAATGCGGAACAACACTTTCCTACGGTAACGGAGAGAAAATGAAATAAAAATAAAAAAAAAAAAACTACGAAGTTTGGACTTAAGAACAAACGTCAAGTACATAAATTACTTTTGAAACGGACATCGCCTTTGTGCAATCAAAAATTTAGTAAATTAAAATGAACGGAGCAAAACAGAAAATTGTTTTTTTTTTCTCTTGAAGACATTAATAAAAAGAAGAACAACATGAACCAAAATTAATATCCTCGCCTCCATCACAAGCTATAGGAGGTGAGCAAACATATGAAAAATATTTATTGTGTATTATGTAATATTGTTATGTTTGCGAAATAAATTTATTATTATTATCATTATGGTTAGGTAAGGTTAGTCATGATTTATTATATGCTATATAATAGCATTTCTCAGATTTCAGTATATAATTATCGCGGGTAAAAATTGTCTCGTGTGCTGGTTTTTTTCTATATTTATTTTTGATATTCCTATAGAACAGTAAAATTGGTAGGTACTTAAATCAGCTCAAGTCAATCAGCATTCAGCAAAACATTTGCTGACAAAATTTTGACAAATAAAACTTTCTTCCAAAGATCTAGTGCGCTTCAAAAATGTTGACCATAAAATATCAATGAAAATATAATTTTCCTTTTCATTTAAATAAAACTCTTAATTTTTTGCATTTATTTAGATTTCTCATAAATTATAATGCATTATATAATTCTATGCCCCAGAAATGTATTACCAGATAAAAAGAATCTGTGAGACCATTAAGACCAACCTTTCCCTCAAAAAAAAAAAAAAAAAGTTAATACTTGGGTTGCCAACCGTCCTACATTGGGCAGAATTGTTCTACAAACAACAATGCTTTAAATTTTTTGTAGGAAAATCCTACATTTTAATACATAGAATTTACATATGGTAAAACAAATATATATATTATCACTGTTTTTAATTTAATCAAAATTTCCTTAATCATTTGTTTAGCTCTTGTGTATACTTCTCTTATTTAATCTTTTATCAAATAAATAAAGAAAAGGAAAAAAATACTATTTTACTAAAAATTAAAAAATAATTCCAATATTTTTTTTACATAATATATTCAAAATTTTCTTTCACTAAAATATTTCTGATATTATTTTTTATCTATGTGTAAATTTCCACGAGGTTCGGATTAAAAAAAGATAGTTTCCTAGTTTTTTTGTTGTCAAATGTTGGATAGTTTAGCCCAAATTAAAAAAAAAAAAATAAAATAATACTTAAGAATATCGAAAAATTATCTCTATTAAGTACCAACTATAGGCGAATTCGGTTTCAAAAAGTTACTGTTCGAAACTTTTAGATGAGTATTTCTGTATGAAAATATGAACATAAAAAAAAAAAAATAAATAAATAAAAAAGTGAAATAAAAAAAAAAAAAAAAATATCATTGTAAAAACACTAGCTTCTTCACCACTTCGCAAATATTCGAAGTGCTTGAAAAAAATCGTCCTACATTACTCAATTTGAAAGTTGGCAACCCTAGTTAAGACTTGAAATCCGGGGATATGACCTCCCTGCCGCCCCCCTCTTTAACGTGGACGTGATAACGATTTTCGAAAAATCTACGTTTAAAATATTACATCAAAGTGTTATTAACGACTTATTTCGCGAGCAATATTATAGGAGTAAATAGACTAAAATACTTTCCCCCCTCCCCGAGCATTTTCACTTCGAGAACAAAAAAATATTACCACCGGCTCACGCGATGTCGTTGTATAATATACATTGTTGTATAATATTACAGCGTGTTATAAAACACAACAATATAATGTTATTATCGCGACGCCTGCACACGGTTAAACCCATTTTTCGTTTTCACCCCGCTTCGCGATAAAGCAATATCCGTACACAGTGTCGTTTGTCTTACACTACCACGATAGTAATCGCGTTCTTTTTTTTTTGTTTCGCTCGTATTTAAAAAATCGTTTTTTGTTTATTATTTTCCACTATCGTATTGTTCGTCACCATTTGTCGCCGTTTTTCTCATTCCCCTCAACCCCTATCCCTCCCCCGACGCTCTTATGGCGTCGTCGTTCTCGTGTATTACATTTTAACCCCTCGACTCAACTCCAGAATGACAATATATCATATTATGGTAAATATTATGACGTATATGAGTTATTCAATAAGCGTTGGCTTTTAATATTGGCACAAAGAAACCCGTGCTGTATTATAATATAGGAATGCACAGTATCCCGTCCAAAGAGATACTAATTTACGATGGTAAACGACTGTCGCTTTCGCAAATACTTCAAAAAGAGTTACAGTGGCGCAACTAAGGGGGGGGGGTGTGTTTTGGGTGTCTAGACATCCTCCTTAAACCATATTTATGGAAATTTCGTCAATGAGCATTGGAAAAAAAATCCTTTTAACTTAGGGTGTCCAGATAAAAAATTTAGAAACCCGGGACAATAAATTTACATTACTTACAACTTTTTATTTATTCTAACCTAACCAAACAAAATCTTATTATTTGTTACCAATAATTTATATTACTATAAAATGTAAAATACTTAATTTATTTAAATTAGAAAATTAGAAAATGTACTTTATTTTCAATAAAAACTAGTTTAAAGTTCAAAATATACTTAATCTTCATGAAAACTATGGTAACTAATATTTTTAATTTTTTCCTTCTATTACCGATAAACTATAAAGTGTAAAGTCAAATTCCGCGGTACGTGACTGTGTATAATTTCAAAACCGGTACAAAATGATGTCCCAAAAAACTTTTTCAGGACACCGAGACATGAGTTCTAAAACCGATAACGTCCCGGAAAATCCGGGATGAATGGCCACCCTATTTTAACTGTACAATACTCTAGCCTCTATTAATTCAAAAATAAAGTCGAAACATGCTTTGAAAATTCATATTGTCGAATGTGCAACGCTAAGTTTTATTTATCTATAAATAAAATTTCTAATTAATCAATTCTCGTTAAACGTTCATTAACCTTGATTATAATTTTACATTTAAATAATTGTATTGTAGAAATTTATAGGTGGACACACCCCTTGAAAAAATCCTAGTTGCTTTATTGAAGAGTTAGGTTAGGTTTTAACCAAAATAAATACCGTTCACCATGTAGACGAGATAAAAAAAAAAAACGTTTTGGTAACCACTGTAATGCGTTTTAAAACAGATTACAATTCAACCACATAAATGGTTGAATATTATTATTATTATTTAGTATTTGTGGTTTAATATATTTGAACCGACACAAGCATCCGATTATCTTGTTGAAGATTCAGATAATAAATAATTTTAGGTCATTTTTGCATTATTTTTAAGGGCGTTATAATCCCAGCCCTAGTAATAATATAACCGTAATATCTATTTATATATATATATATATATATATTACACATTTTTTTTTAAACATTTTTATTAGTCATAATAATAATATTATAGAAGAAGTACTACACACAATCCGGATAGCTACATAAATTATTAATCTAGATAAATTTATCTTATTATTATGTTCGACACTGATTGGTGATTACACACGGACACCACCACTGCAGGCACTTTGGGAATAAAGTTACTGTTCTACGTCGGTTAATTACAAAGCGTACGCAAAACTTCAGGTGAGCTCCCGTATACGACACGTATTATAATGATTATAATAATAATAATAATTATTATCATCATCATTATTATTATTATTGTGTACACGACGACGACGACTATAATATATCTACGGAACGATGATAATTATTTAACGCGGATTACGTCGAGCAAATAATAATAATAATAATAATAATAATAATAATAATAATATATAAACGGCCGTGGCACTTTAAACCTGGCAAAACGAGCTCGCGCCAACGTCATGAAGACACTAGTGTCGTTGTTATTATTATTGTTATTATTATTATTATAAATTACACTATATCAGGGACTCGGGTAAATCGCTGCGACGCTAATGCCAGCGAAAGTGTCCGGAAAAGGATATTGTGTGCGGTGCAAAATATAATATATATATATATATATGTATTACAATATATATATTATTTTGTCACATGGTGAGAGAAGGAAAGCGAAGGCTTCACAGAGAGAACGAAGGCCTAACTTCAGGGTTTACAAAAAGGGAAAAATGTGAAAAATGTCTTTTTTTTGTTTTCAAAACTCATCGTTACTACTGTCGTTACTTGAACGTGTTAAAAGCGCATACGATATCGATTTGAAAATAAAACGTTAAATGCGAAAAATTTGCACTTCCTGTTTTTGGAAAACATTTTTTATCTAAAATTTGGAACTCGTAAAGATGATCTGTTATGTTCTGCTGCAAAGTTTCGTCGTAACTACAACCTCTAATAATTTATTAGTTATTAAAAAATTATTAACTAATAAATTTCCTTTCATTTTTTTTTTCGCATATTTCGTTGTTTTTATTGCATATTTAGCGATAATTAAGGTAATATTAAAGCGCATTTTCATGCGATTTTGAGTACCATAAAATCCCAACCCTGTTCATAAATCTATAAAATCAATATTCTTAGTTTTGGCGTTCGTAATTATTCAATTAAATAAAAATCACTCGGTAGAAAAAATGTGATTTTTTTAATTTAAAAATGTTTATTTCGTGCAATAATTTTATAATATTATGTATACCATGATTATGATTTTCGATCTTAACAATCCAAGGGGAGAGCTACATGGGAAGGATGTCTCCGTTTCCCTCCGTCCTGCAGACGTCCTTGTCCGATATCGTCGTGGATTCACCGCGGAGTGAATGCCCGAAAGGATCGGACGAAATCGATTCGAATTTCTAATTTTTTTTTTTTTTTTCCAGACATATTGGCGAGTACACCTACACGGAGAACAGAGTCGAAGAACATCGCGGCGATTTACGACCGCGTCGGTCGTTAGAGGTCGTCCTGCCACATGGCTTTTACACGTCGTCGTGATTCGATCAAAACCTTCGCTTTACAGCCCGGAACCTGTCACGCGGTCGTGACACGCGAATAACGCGGCGTTCTGTCGTCACATGATATTATTTTTAGTTGAGGAGAATTTTCGTTGGTTTTTTTTCTTTGTTTTCGTCCTTCCTCTCTGGCTCGGATTTCGTAGTGGTGAAAATAAATCGTCTCCAACGAGCATTACAATTGCAAAAATATAGAAAAGACATTTATTTATTTCATTTTTATACGCACCGAATTTTTTTTTTTTTTTTTAAGAGAACGCAGTCAATACTGTTTATTTATTTATTTTTTTTTTTTTGACAAAATAGCGAGTTTTACATTGGTTAATAAACAGAGTACGCGTTTTAACCAGTGGCGTTCTCATAATATTTCAATGGGGGGGGGGATGAAAAATTTTTTTAGACAATAAGGAACAGTGGTTTCACTTCACAACTCTAATAATATAATATTGAATATTAATACAAGAATATTATACATCATCAAGTCACATTTATTGTAATTTTTATTAAAATTGTAAACAATTTATAATGACAATGATGTTAATGACAAATCCGAATTAAACTATTGATTTTTCTGAATTCTTATCAGTTGAATCAAGTACATTTTCAAGATCAATAGACATGATAAATTTCCAAAATTTTCAAATGCTGTACTTAACTCAAAATTGATTAAATATTTTTGAAATTTTAAAGGAACATTTTTGTGACCATTTTTATGGTTGGTGAAGGTTTTAAGTTTCTTGCTGCATTATTTTTGAAGTTATGTTAAAAAGTAATTTTCAATTTTACGAAAATTTCGGTAATTGCATATTTTGCCGTTTTTTCGACAGATTTTCGACGATTTTGGAAAAATTATTGAGAAATAATCACCTTTATAAAGTACTATTTGAGTATGATTTCAGATCTATTTACTGATCGAAATTTTTGGACAAGTATTTCTATACGAAAAAGTGTTTACAAATAGAGAAAAAGAAAAGAAAAAATAAACATCATTGTAAAATTATAAGCTTTTTCGCTTTGTTCAGAATCTAAAAATTCATAAATTCATCTTGGGAGGGAATCTATCTCCCATATCCCCCCCCCCCGTAAGAACGCCCATAGTTTTAACGATGAAAAATTAATGGAATTAATACGTCGTTTAACACCTTGGAAACGCATCATGTTTTCATGTTTTCATTCTTTTTTCAACTTTCGTTCAGTTGTTGTTGTGAAAGTAATGTGCTCGAAATATAAAATATATTATTCCAAAGCAAATCGAATAATTTTTAAAACGGCGTAATTTCTTTAAAAGATAATTTCAACTGTATTCGAAATAAAGTTAAGTGAAAACAGTCGTAGGAAATAATTATGTGGAAAAATATGTTATCAAAATCTCAAAAAAGTTCGAGAAACGCAAAAACTAAGTTTCATTTTTTGATCTAACCTCTAAATATGAATTTTGTGCTCGGAAGGCAATGTTTTAGATCTCGCGGCGGGAAAAAAATGAAATTTCAATCAAAATCCGTGTCTTAGTTAATAAACTCGACGATTAATATTAATCTAAAAATGATTATGGTTCCGAATCAAGTGGTAGCATCATTAGTCTACGATTCGGTTAATTTGAACCGCTATAATTGGTCGAACACGATACAGAGCAATTAGAAATAGTGACCTCGAATCCGGGTCAGGTGGGAAGGGCCTATAAAATTAAGTAGTTCAATAAAGGTGTTTCAGAACATTAATCGCAAACCAGATTGTACGTATAGACCGCTTGTAAATTTTAGGTTGGCATTACGCCAACGGTCAGCCGGTGGTGAAAAAAGATTAGGCTGGAGAGTGGCGAAATACGTATTCTATAATAACATACAGTCGTATGAGGAATCTACAGAATGAACCCGGAAAATCAATAAAAAAATTCCATTGGACCCTTTCCAAAGTGTCATCGAGTGTCATCTAGGGGATGATGGTGAAGTGAATACCAGACAAATAATTCGTTCAAAAAAAAAAAAAAAAAAAATTGGACGCGCTCGCTGTTATAAAACAACGTAATGTTTTAATTGAAATTGCAAAATAATTATCACGTTTTTATTTTAATAATCCCTTTAACTTTTAATGCCAAACTATATTGGGTTAGGTTAGGTTAGGTAGAAACTTCCAAATTTGCTTCGATAGTTGAAATCAATTTGGGTGATTTAGGATTTAGCAAGAAATCTACTCGATATCGGTCAGGCCACGTTTTCGAATTAAATCGATTTATCAGTTTTATTTGGACAAAATATTTCGGGGAGGAGAGGCTAAAATGATTATTTATTGATTTAGATAAGTACATTAACCTTTAGCGATTTTTCAAAATATTTGGGAGGGTTATGAGTGGTTTTCAAGGGGCTTAGTCCCCCTAAGCCCCTACCTAGCTGTGCCTATGATCATATTTTTATGTTTTGTTAACGATAAAGAATTCAATTTTTGAATCATTAAAAACATTCGAGTTCGATACAATAAGTTTAAGTCCATAGCAGAAGTATAAAAAATGATCTCGTTGATCTCCAGTATATACTTAATTTCAAATTGTTTTAATCTGTTTTCAATAAAAAATACTTTTGTAATACAATATTAATGCCTTCAAAAGTTTTAGAAAAGGCCCAAAAGTGAAAAAAAAAGATTAATTTTCCCAATTCTGTGATTCGTGAAACAAATGTTGTGTACTTAGAGAAGCAATGGAAAAGAGCATTCAGGAAAAAAAAATATAATTTTACAATATAATATCTGTGTTTGATTATGGCCTAACATTATAGGTGAAATTAATTGTAGAAAAAAAAAAAAAAAATCTGTTTGCCTGAATAACTAGCTTCAATTTTCTCTCGTCAATTGACTATTGGAAAATGGTAAAAAATACGACCTCAATTTATTTTGAAAAACGCGAAACGTAAGGTCATCGAGAGTTGTTTTTTTTTTTTTATTTTTATTGAAAAATATTTCAGGTTATTGGAAAGCGTTGTCTATAAAGAGTTTAAAAACAAAAAATAAATGAAAAATATTTGCAAACTTCATCGACAGCCGCGTGTGCCCTGACTACGACTATTGTTCAGAACGACGGAGAGCTGCAGTAAAACATAGCGGGAGGGGGTGGGCACGTGCGTATTTTCCGTTTTGAAAAAAAAAAAAAAACATCCCTCGTTTAGTCGGTGGAGTAAAAGCGATCGGGACGTTTTTTTTTTACGCGTTCGACGTCTCGAAATTGAGCGCAGATGGTACCGGGGATAGGTAATAATTTTACAGTCGTTTCGCCGTCGGCGTTTTAAAAACGCATTCGATAAAAACGAAGCGAAACGCACGCACGTGCCACACACGGGGAACCCCCTCCCCCCCCCAAACGCTAAGAGCTAAGAGCTCTGTATTTCGTGCTAGAGCGATTATTATTATTATTATTATTTAGGGGTTCGCAAAATGTTTCTCTTGCATATCGCGCGAGTTAAATGCATAAGTGTAATCGGGGTTATATCAAACCAACCCCCTCGAACAAACAGCAGTAACACTTGTAGCCGCCCCTCCCTACACGTTGTGTTTAATAGGTTCGGTTCAATGTGTACTATTATAGAGCACAAATAATTCACAACCGAACGTTTTCGATTTAATTATTACATTGCCAAGTGAACAAATAATGTAACTACGTATTTATCACCCAATTTACAATGGAAACTTCGTTCTGCCGAGAAGGGGAGGAGTGAAATCTCCTCATACGTGCTAAACTACCCCCGTTTTTAGAAATTTTCCTGTATTAGAAAAACTATTTCTGCTTGCACATAATATTAAGATACTGATTGCATTGAACATTGTTTCGCTTTTTCTGAGAATTTTCAATAAATCGGAGTACAATTTCAAATTTATCTCCTTTGCCAGTGTCCGTTTGACGTGTACACTTTCGACACTGTTTTTCGTATTTAATGATTTAAAAAAAAAATGTAATAATAATCCCGTAACAATTCAATTGGTAATATGAAATTAATAATGAACAGGCGAGTTTGTACTTTCGCTCGATAAAAACGTGATTAAATGAAAATTGGTCATTCGAGGACAAGTGTTTTAGAAAAATAAGTATGTCATAATAATTGGGTAAGCCCAATTTTAATATTGTACTTGAATTATTTTGTCTCGTATAGTAATTCCGAGAGTGGATAAAGTATCTAGTTAAAAACTTTGTATTATTAGTGTAACCAGATTACACATTGAACCATAAATTAAGTACACTTAATCTATATGATCGAAGTGAAATCGTAATTATTTGAAAATTTTTAGGGGTGACACAACTAGGATTTTTTTCAAGGGGGCGTGTCCAGCTATACATTTCTACTATAATTATTTAAATATAAAATTACAATCAATATGTTAATGAACACTTTACAAGAATTCATTAATTAAAATAAATTTCGCGTAGCAAAATCTAACTGCCTTTTCCACAAGTTAATATAATATATATTTTATAACGTTATTTGTAAATAAATAAAACTTAATGTCACATATTTAACTAAATATGAATTTTTGAAGCATGTTTCGAGTTCATAATAATTGTACAGTTAAAAGGATTTTATTTTTAGATTCTGAATGAAGTGAAGAAGCTAGTGTTTTTACAATGATGTTTATTTTTATTTTTTTTTCTGTGTACAACTTTTTGTATAGAAATACTTGTCCAAAAGTTTCGATCAATAACTTTTTGAAACCGGATTTGCCTCTAGATTGTACTTTAAAGAGGTCATTTTTTGAATTTCT
>JAIPRM010015249.1:0-10266 GCA_025469315.1 Stegophylla sp. TES_Ste_2020
CTCACCTGAAAATTAAGCCAGCTACAGGCCTTATCAGGTCAAAAAAAAAAAAAAAAAAAATCAATTATGCAAGACTTAAAATTCTTTTTCCAAAATTGACACGGAAAGTCGAGAACAGTACTTATTATTATATTCGTATTTTGTATTTATTACGACGGATTTTAAAAAGTTATTGTTCACTTTTTTTTTTCTTTCGTAGTTATGTAAGTACGTCAGAAAGTATAAAATAATAATTATAAGAACCGCTGGCAAAAACTCGAATCGATAGCAAACTATAATTATTATTATTCGTATTATTGTCGTTTGAAAGTTTTTGCGTTTTATTTGTTTGACGTCGTCGGCGGCGGACGGTGGGTCGAAGTTTTTACACCGAAAATGTATAAAAAAAATTATGGAACACAAAAAAAAAACGAAAGAACGAAAATGAAAAACGAAAAATCTCGATCGAACCGATGCGAGAAAACTAGTGACGTGGAAATCGAGATTCGCTCGACGTAGCTCGATAAATAAATAAATAAATAAATAAAATAAAATAATAATGTTAACAGAAACAATTTGGAAAAAAAAAAAGAAATTCGTATAAATCATTTGTTCCGACGGCGATGGCTGTCGGTTGAACAAGTGCGCGCGCGGATTTATAATTTGATTTATACACCACCTACGTGCCAACGTCGGTGTTGTAGTACACCATTGTGATTCGGTTCACACAAGTTACGTGCAATAATATGTAAAATCGCACAATCTTTGACAACTGACACACATCCACACCACACCATGTACCCCATTAATAAGCTCAAAATCTAACCAAAATGACACCCAAAAGTGCGAAAATAAACGTCTTACGTGTATATTGTGTAAATTAATTTTACAAAAATGAAAATACGGTTTGTCTAAATTAAAATCATATAATTATTGTTTATTGATCTCTTACCAGCACCTGACGTTTATGGTTCGTTCGAAAACTAAAACGATCAGCTATTTCAAAATTTATGACTCGTTGAAGACTAAAATTTTTTTTGATATCTCGATACAATATTTAATGACAAATATTATTTTTTCTCACTTTCAAATCGAATTAAATAAAGTATTGATATAATTAAAGATGGACATACTTCTGATTGTGGGTCTTCTTTGGCCCTTGGGTGGGATGATCTTGGTGGGTGCATTAAATTTTAAAGTAACAATAAATAATCGCTTCGATAAAACGATTCTAAGCCAAATTTCCCAAAAATGTATAATGTTTATTTACCTATACGAAAAAAAAAAAAATGTTTAACTAAATTTCTCATATTACTGTCTAACAGTATTTAAATTTTCATAACGTTTGGATTAAAATAAGATAGTTACTCACAAATTTTGAGAAAACTATTGAGAATTTCGAAAAATTACTAATCAAAAGTACCACTTAGAGTTAAATTGTGATTCAAAAAAATGCCGGACAAGTATTTCTATGCAAGAAAGTGTTTAGAGAAATAAAAAATAAACATCATTGTATAAACACTAGCTTCTTTGCTACACTCAGAATCTAAAATTCTTATTTTATGTATTTAAATGTTATATTTTACAATACGTGTATGATCTAGTTTCCGTATCAGGCAGGTGTCTATTAATAATACTAATATAAATGTAGCATTCATTTCTTTTTTTTTAAGGAATTTTCTGTTTTAAAAGTAGGTGTAAAATAAATTTCGCCCGTCCCATAAGGATGGCCTAAGTATACGCCATTTAAAAAGCGTTTGACAACGCTCGTCGAGATTTTTTACACAATGAAATATTGAAATTATTTCCAAAAAAAAAAAGTGCAATACCGTATAATATAATATTTGAGAAATAAATACAACGAGCTTCGTCGAAACATATTTTATTAAACTGAAATTCAAAGCTCAATGCGAGTGCAATATTGTACCAGGCACACAGTATGTTTTTGGGGTAAAGATGTAAAATATATTTTTGCGCTTTTATCGCACTGCTATATAAGGCACAAAAGCGCAAATAAATTTTACTATTGGTAAAAACAAACGATTTGCTCTTTTATGTATCACCACCCCGACACTGCACTTACCCTCTCTTACTCTTGTTGTTGGCCGCGCTTTATTGATTTATTAACTAGACTATCATCATCATCATCATTATTATGCCGGGAGGGGGGGAGAAATGCCTTCCCCTATCCACTGCATTGCCAATGCGCGTCATAAGTACACACACACCGAACAATAAACGTGACGACCTTTAAGGTCGAACTGGAGTGTGATCAATACGTCTATTATTATTTAAAAGTCTGAAATACGGGCTCGTTACGAGTTCGAATTCTTATATACCTACAGACACGTCGATTATTATTATTATTATTATTATGTGCCGGCTGAATATCGCGTACACGTGCGTTTAAGGTGGAATTTAAACGTACATCGATCTTGGGGGGAGGGGGGGTTAGGTGTAAGACCGGTGTATTCGAATTGAATTCTGAAAAAAAAAAAAAGATAAATTTATTTAGATATTAATTTATCGAGATAGCTAATAATATTACTCATCTAGGCAGTGTCGGATACAACGGGGGGGGAGGGCAATTATAGGGGCAATTTCCCCCCTCCACTGTTCTGTTCACAAAATAGGTTTTCTGATTGTAAGAAATAATAAAAATTTGTAATCATTTTTTTTTTTTTATTTATTTATACTTGTTTTTCCGTATCTTAACAGTCGAAAATTAGTTCTCATTTTTTTTTTTTTTTTTTTTTTACAGCCGTTGAAATAGTTTGGCTCTGAACGAGAATTACATCCAACCCCAAAATGTATTTTATATCACTAATTTTTTTTTTTTTTTTGATTTTTATTTAAAAATTGCCCCTTCCGTTCATGGCGTCTATATCCGCCCCTGCATCTATGTATAACTCTCGAGCCAATTATTTAACAGTTATCTTAAATCAGTCGTCATCTATAGATAAAAACGTATGTAAATAAATTTAATTCGAAACGATAAAATTAGTATTAGTATTCTTCGTTTATTTAATAATTTATTCTAGCACGAAGAAAATTTGTCAAGCAGTTCTAATCAAGATGGTAAACAATACAGGAAAAAAAAATGGACTCGAATTTGTAAAACTTTTATTAAATAAATTTAATCATATTATAATACAATATTTACAACAGTACAAAAACTTTAAGACCAAAATTCTAATATTCATAATTTGTTAAAAACAAAAAAAAATATTAGAAGAAGTATTATTTCAAATATAAAAATAAAAAACAACGGTTTTAATCATACCTATATTTATAATTAAATCGTAAACAGTCCTATGTACGTATATACTGCATTGTAGTGAATACATAAATGAAAAGGAAAATTGGAACATTTATAGCAAACACCTATATAAACGGCACTCAATTGTTACATTCAGTTTTTTTTTTCCTTTGGAGTAAGATTTTTCAGTTTAAGGACTCGTTTGGGATGCAACCTGTAAGACCACAAGTTCGATTTTAAATTTTTTGTTTTTTATTTTTTCCGTCAGTATCCAAAACACGTTGATTTTCATCAATACCGAATTAATCAATATCCGACTATATGTAAAATGATATGTATGGCTTAGCATACAGATTACAAAATTATTTATTGTTTTTTTTTTCGTCTACAGAAATAAATCAACGAAATTTCCCTAGGGTAATCGAATTCGTCAATTATTCGCATTAGATATTAGTCTTTTGAAATGAACAATTAATTATTAAAACACACTGATTTTAAGCATGTACAAAGATGTATAAGTATATTCATTAAGATCAAACTATAAAAAAAAATGATATAACACATTTTTGTTCTTTATTGTTTAGTCGTTTAAAAAAGAAAAAAATTACATTATATTGTAATACTTAAAGGCAGTTTTTCATATTTTCTTTCAAACCATGCAATCATTCTTTGAAAATCAGAGATTTATTTGTACCAGATATTGCTAAACTTTTTTCACAACTAGTCCATATTTTCTATTTTTCGTAGATCCCCGTCTTCAAATTATTTTTTAAAATTCGAAACTAAGTTACTCACTTGGATGTATGTAGTCAGGTCAGAGTAGACCCCTGGGGAGGGGGGGGCTTGACATAGACCACTTTGGGAACCTCTGATTCATACATTAGAAAGCTTTCACTAGGTAACAATAATCATATTATTATATGCTTTAATGCTTCCACCACTGTGCTTAGGTATTACCATAGCGGTTTATTTATTACATTATAAACCTTGGATGAGATCACGCATGTACGTACCGATAGCAAACTAACTACTGCAGACTTCGCATTATCTAATACACACACATACACGTATATAGACGTTGAAATGTGTTGGACGTATATTATCGTGGAAAGTTTCGTCTCCGCCCTCCCCCCCCTTTAAAGGGGTTGAGATTATTCCTTGAATTATTATACTAATAACGCCAATTGTCCTCGAACGATCTGGTATATACGAAATACGAGTACATTATAATAATATGTTGGATGAAGCGTTAAGGATTAAGGGTTAAGGATCAACCAATTTTTTTTTAATAATTTATCTGCATATTCAGGCTTATTAATATTAATTTTGAAATAATTATATGCGTCCCCTTATAATCTTTGGACACTTTCAAACAACTCAGAAAAAAAAAAAACTTAACGTGCGACTATTTCAAAACTGAAGATCTAACATCCCTGGAGGACACGTTCCAAATTTTTATTTAGTAGGTGATTTTTTAAGCGTGCTTACACTTATTTTTGGGTGTAAAATTGCAAATATTTGGAATTTTTTTTTGGAATGTTCGAGTGACTATAAACACTAAGTTTTCCATAACCTTCTTTTTTTTTTTTTTCATGTCGACTTAAACAGGGAGTCCAGCTGTGACAACACAAATTTTTTTTGTTTCAAATACCAACCCTTCATTTTAACTACGATGTTTCATGTTCGAGTTACTTTTCGGTGAATTTTTATGAACTCATATCAAAATTATTTTTAAAATAACAACACAAAAAGTAGCTAAAAAAATCAATGACTGCAAGTGTTTTTCTATTATTGCCGACGAAACTGCCGATGTCTCCGGTATTGAACAGTTATCTTCGTGTGCCAGGTATTATGATTCTGATGATGGAAAAATGCACGAAGACTTTTTAAAATTTGTACCTATTTAATGAAGTTAATAGTAGGAATTCAGCAAATATTGTAGTTGAAGAATTAAAAAATATGAATATTGAAGTAAATAATTTGCGAGGCCAGGGATACGACGGTGCTGCTGTTATGAGTGGTAAAATGAATGGCGTTGCTGCATTGGTTAAAAAAGAATATCCTACAGCTATTTATATACACTGTAGTTCTCACAACTTAAACCTATCAATATCATACTCTTGTAATATACCTGAAATAAGAAATACCATGGGTACAATTGAAAGTGGATATTTATTTTTAAATACTCCAAAAAGACAAATAATTTTCAGTGAAAAATTGAATTTATTTGAAGAAGGAGAAGAGTTGAAAAATGATGGGTGTCAATCAAAAAAAAAAAATAAAACTGAAACGCCTTTGTCCAACTCGATGGGTGGAACGCCATAATTCTGTGGAAATATTTTATGATTTTTTACCTGTTATTTTGAGTAGCTTAGAAGAAATGATCACATGGTCCGATAAGGACACGGCCACAAAAGCTAATCAACTACTTTTAGCCTTACAGACTACTGAATTTCATATTAGTCTGGCTATAATTAATAAAATGTTCAAATAAACTAAGCCTAATTAGTATTTACTTACAGAAGCAAAGTATTGATTTATGCGAAGCCATTAACCATATTAATATTATAATAAAAGAATTAATGTCTATTCGGGAAAATGCTGAAACTGTCTTCAATGATTTATTCAATATAATTGTCACTCGATCCAAAGAAACGGATGTAGAAATTAAAATTCCAAGACTTGCCAAGAGACAAAAACACCGATGCAATATATTGATGAACACAGCTGAAGAATATTATAGAGTAAGCATTTTTATTCCATTCATTGGGTCTGTTATTGAACAGTTAAACGATCGATTTAATAAACGCAGAGAAATATTATCTGGTTTTCAAGCGTTCATTGATTATAATATTAGAACAGATCTCTCCATAAACTTGTACATTTTTATCAAAATGATGTTGAATGCTATGACAAAGTAGTTATAGAAATTAATTTATGACATAGGCTTTTAAGAGAAAATAATATTAAACCCACGAGTGCATTAGATGCACTATCAAAATGCAATCCTGATTTTTATAAAAATGTATATAACCTTATTGCACATTCTTGTTGTTCTCCCTGTTACATCGTGTGAAGCGAAACAAATATTCTCATCACTCGAGAGAATTAAAAACTATTTAAGGAACATTACTTCTGAAAATAGATTGAATGGATTGACTTATCCTTAATATTCACCGAGAAATCCCAGTTACAGTGGAAGAAGTTAGAAGTATATTAACTGAAGAAAACCGGCGCTTGGATTTTACACTATAAATAATAATACTAATTAATGACTTTACCATAATTTAATTGGCATAATTATAATAATTAATTGAAATACCTACATTGTAAATATAAATTTAAAAATATAATTAATATGTATATTGAATAATAGAATTGTATTTATCAAGCAATGAAATGTATTTATAATGTATATACATTATACACAGAAAAAGAACAGAAAAACGGCAGATAAACAAATCTTTTTCCTGGACCCCCCCCCTTGAATAAATCCTGGTTGCGCCACTGTCACTGGATGATGGTATTCCACTTTTAACTGAAAAAAAGAAAAATTAATTTAATGAGAAAAAAAAAACGTTCACATTTTCAAGCATTCCAAAATATTTTTCATATTATCTATCTACATTTAAATTTTGGAATAAAGTAACAGAGTTTTCGTGTGAAATTTTTAGAAGTTTTTCCTGCATTTTAATGGAACTGTTGATAAGTTCAAAAAATGATCTTTTTAAAGTACCGTCTATGGGTGGCCAAATATTTTATTTTTAGAAATCCGAGAAACTAAATGTAAATCATTTACAACTATAATAATTATTTAATAATTTGAAACGTCAAAATTCTCATAAAAATAAACTCTAAAAGGCGTCTTTCCAAAAAAAAAAAGTCGAAAAAAAATTATGTTTTAATCTAAACATAAAATTTAATTCGAATATGAGCTATTTTTAGTTTTTGTCACTGTGAGTATTGAAATAAAAAATAAAAACGAAATTTGGTTACCTTCATTATTTCAAAAGATATCGCAATGAGCAATCCTTTGTGAGAAAATCTGTATACATGAATCATTCCAGCAGATGATCATTTATCATTTCGGGGTTTTTTTTTTTTTTTGATAAATTGTTTTTCCGAAAAAAAAAAAAATAACAATAAATAAGTTAAGCATTTGATCATCTTTAAATATTATAATAATTCACTTCCACGGTGAGTTGTCCTAAATATTAACTGCCCGACAAATGATTGTTCTGCGTCTGTTAAATTTCCTCGAATTAATAATCCTACGGTACAAAAATGTTTTCAACAAAGATTTTCTTAATTATTATTGTGTTGTTCTGCGTTTTGTGGCAGTTCGTTCATTGCGATTATTCTTAAAAATCATATCGTTACGATTATTCCGTCAAAGGATTGTTCTTATATTAAACATAATAATATGACATTCCAAAAATTGTATAACCCCTCATATAATATTTTTATGACGTCCATTGAAACGAGAGTGTTTTCTTTTTTTTTTAATTTCAAAATAAATTTACGCTTTCCCTTTAAGTCTACATACGCCCCACATTAAAAAAAGAAAAACTCAAAAAAATCAATACCCGGGTTTTTTTTTTCTGTTCAATCCTCGCTCAAGTATACACTGTAAACTGTTAAAAAATTAAATTTATTTTACTGAGACTGTAAATAGCAATCAAACACACATCACTTAATTACAACTAATGAATTCGTTATGCGTCCAAATTGGCTAATTACAGTAATTTGTCGTCGTAATGCACAGCGATTGAAATATTCTTTTGACCCCCTTTTGACCATTGCGCGCGTCACGGCCATAAGGGATGTTTATGATTTTTGTTTTTGTTTTTTTTTTTTTTTTTACTTTTCTATTGAAACGTCTTCAACGATGCTTTTGTACGCAATTTACAGGAATAAATAACTTATTTTGTATTCTGGATTTTTCGGATTCCATTTTAATATTTTTTTAGGACAATTTTCCACGTTTTATGGTTATTTTTTTTTTTATATCAAACTTTTGGGTCATTTTCAAACAATTTTCCATCAGGAGAAAAATTAAAAATGATTTTTTTTTTTTTTTTCAAACTATTTTAATGTGTTTACTAACAACGTAATAACGCCAAATATGACTACAAAACTAAAATTGTTTTATGATATTATTTATCATTAAATCCAAGCTGACATCGTCATAACATAATTATATAACCTATCGCCGCAAAAACTAGAGTGAGAAACAATAATGATTTTACAAACGAACCGCAAAACCTCAACTATTATATTGTGTTATGAACGTTCTGATCCAAACAATTTGTCGAATGAGGAAAAAAAAGGGTTTTAAGGAAAAAGAAAAATTATTGTAAAATCACTAGCTTCTTCGTTTGACTCGGAATATTAGAAATATTCGTATTCTTCTTTAAAATTAACAATTTCGCATAAGTCTCATAGGAAAAATCGAAAAACGTGTCGAACACAATATTATCCGATATTAATGAATAAATAGATATTCCTAAAACGTTGTTGGGTCATCCTCGATTGCTTAACCAATCGTAATACAAGTCGGGGCTGAATCAAGGGGAGGGGGCGAACAGAGACACCTGAATTTTTTGTCGGTGATCTCCAAATTACTAAATAACAAATGATTATATTAACTATATTTCTATTCATTATATTATAATGAGTATTATAACACTAATTACAATTTTCCTTACTCGTTAAAACGAATAAAACAGCCTATTCTAATCAACAAATCAATCAATTATTTAAATCGAAAAACAATTAGACAAAAATTCTAATTAAGATGACATTATAAACGCTTTTGTGGCAAAAAAAAAAAAAAAATAGATATTTAATGATAATCGGTTATTAGTTCTCGACTTTATTAAATTACTCATATGGTTAACAGTGATTTTACTAAATATCATTTTAATTTATTAGTTGACTCTGTACAGTCATATTTTATTATTATTCGTTTTATATTTATAAATTTTGAGCCTTATTTCAATTTTTACATTTTCCCTCATCTATCATTTACTTTTCATTATTATTATTTTTTGTTTCTGAGAGATTAACATGGTACATAAGTATAACAGTGGCGTAACAGAAGGAGGAGGGTAAATTATGAGAGGGCGCGTTAATGTTTATATTTTTCCCCGGGTAGAAAATGAACTAGATCCGGCACTGAATTGCCAGTTAACAGACATTTGAGATAAGATATAGAAACTTAAATCAAAATTTTTTTGTTTAAAAAACCCCTTGAGCATATATAAACTTTTAAGCTGTTCATTATACGGAAACTTCCGTTTTATGAAAAACGTTTATAGACTATAGACACAATAACTTGGCGAGTTTTTATACTGTAAGCGCTCGAGTGTGTGTGTGTGTGTATTGGAAAATGTTTGTTTTTCATATATTATATCTTTATATTATATTAACTTACTCTCACAAATTATCAAAATAACATGCAACAACAAACTTTTTACGAACTAATTTATAGCCGTTGTACTGTACTCCTGATTAACAAACTACGAATACGGTGGGCATGATTTGCAAACTAGATCCGTGTATATCCTGGTATAAACAAGAGTTTTCATAAGAATACATTTTATATAAATATATGTGTAATAAAACAAACAAAAGCCGGACATACTTCGCTCGATGGGTGTACTTCGCACGACGGGTGGTATTCTCTTGACGGGCGTATTACATTTTAAAGAAACGATAAATCATTTCTCCTGTAAAACGATTCTGAACGAAAGAAGTTAATAATATAAGAAAAAAAAAAGCATGTTCGAAAAATGTCCAAAATTTTTTTTCACATTTTCCAAATTTTCTTGCGCCAAAATCTTTTTTATAGGATTTTCTATCCATGCTTAAATTTTCATAAAATTCTGATCAAAAAATTATGGTTTTCGAGTCGTTTTTGTCAAATTTTGGGTAGTTTTTTTCCAAAAAAAAAAAAAAAAATTGAAGAATTGAGAAATTCAAAAAATGACCTCTCTAAAGTAAAATCTAGAGGCGAATCTGGTTTC
>JAIPRM010015250.1:0-10265 GCA_025469315.1 Stegophylla sp. TES_Ste_2020
TCACTACCTATTTGTCCATTTTTAATAGTTATTACTTATTGCGATTAAAAATAAAATGATATAATTTTATTCACATACCCATTATTGAATATTTATTTTTTAATTATGATTTTTGTTTCAGTCAATTATTCTCAATCAACCTTCAAAATACGCCCTCGAAAATTATACGCCCGGGGAAGAATCTCCGACTTCCCCCCCTATATCCGGCCCTGGGTACATCGATGACTCAATGGCGGAAGAAGCGACGGACGTGCACGATATCGCATTCTCCGAACAAAAAATCACCGTTTCAAGGTCTGCCGAGTGCCGTGCCTCGGACGAAGCGTGCGGGATTTCCGTCGATAAGATCCAGAAGATCGTGGAAATGACCAGAAACCTGGTTGAGAAATCCGACTGCGGCTGTAAAAGGCGTGAACACTGGGTGGTGATCAATTTCTACACTTATTGCGACGATCGCGGGCCGTGTGCGGGCCAGAAGCACACCGTCGGCACGCGATACGAGGACGCCATCACGTGTGCGTGCCAGGCCACGACACCACCACCTGTAGACGAACGACCCCTCACCAGCCGTCGTTGCACGCACTACAGGGAACGCGAGACCAAGACGTGTACGGTACACGCGGAACAGGCAACGACGTGCGTTTCCAGACCGGCGTCTCGCGTCACCGCAGACCCGAGACCAGAATCCGCGAAATCGACTGAGGTCAGAAAGTGCCATTGCCACTGCCAATGTAGCTACCGGAATGGACCGTGAATATCGTGTCCCTTTGTCTAGTCTGAAATATATTTTACTCTGACGTCGTGCACCACGAATTCAGATTTTTTTTTGTTTTCGTCTTATACGTTTTTCGGCACTGAAATGAGAATTTATTCCAAAAAAAAATTATGCACTAAACTTCTTTTATTTCGTTCACCGAACACGGTGAAAAAGTTCATGATTTTACAACGATTTTTCTTTTTATCTTTTTTTTTTTTTTCTGGACACATTTTTTAATTCATAAAATGTTTAATTCTTGATATTAAGACTTGAAAATGTAATAAGTTCTCACTCACATATAATATGTCTAATTGACTTATAAAAATCTCGAAAATCGTATATTAACTTTTTTCTATAACAGTTTGAAGTTGGCATTTCGACTGAATTCGTTAATTTTACCTAAAATTATGCATTTTAATGAACATAAAAGAAAATTGGGTCTACCGGTCTTTATAAAACTTGATACCTAGGTATAGAATTTAATTGAGAATAACTTGGTGCAATTAAATTTTTTACGGACGAATAATTAAACATTTTACATGGGTTTGATTGAAAAAAAAATCGAAAAAAGTATGGATAAATATTACGTTATATTTCTAATTTACGAACACCCGAAAACGTTGGTAATGTTTTTTATCATCTTATGTATTTTTCGACGCCGAGTATGATGGTGTAAATTAAAATCCGCGCAAATCAATTGTTTTCTTATTATTCTATTTTGAAAATTCAATGTTTCCTAGTATTATAATAAATACCTACTATTTCAACTGTTTATAACGTTGTTTTAGTAGTCTAGTGATCTTGCTAAAATGACCGGATGCAACGGAACCAATTACCAGTTCAAACCTTATCATATAAGGCTATGAATTAAAGTGTTATAAATACACTTTTTTCAACCGTGATTGACCAGAGGCGCTCGATAAATATTTGTACTAATAATAATATTATATCGAATTAATGTTGATTTACGATAATTATAGAGCCACTCTATTATTTTATTATGATGTTTATATTTTATTGTAATTTGAAATTACTTATTTATATTTTTAATTTATTTAAATTATTTGAGTGTTTTGATACCTACATATTTATAATCAAATTTGTATTATTGAGAAATAATTAGATAAACCATTACTTTCAAAATAAAAGAAGGTACATTATTTTAATACAAACAAATTTTTTTTTTTTGAATGTTAATAACTACGTAAATATTAATTAAGAAATTATTACATAAGAATTTAATATGTACCTATAATTATATTATTGTCTGATTCTATGTAAATAAATAAAAAATATAGTTTGAAATAAAACAAGAGTGTTATCAAATCTGATATACAATTATTGTGACCTATGCTAAACCAACATTGTATTAACCATTTGTATTAGGAATAAAAAATTGTACTGGTTGCAAGATAATAATTGATATTTGCTGTCTCCCAATCGGTTATTAAATATTCAATAATTATATTTTAAAATTCTATCTTTTTTACGACTATAATAGAATCACGTAACTATGCAAAGAGAAATATGATTTCATTTTTTTTTTCACTGAAAAAGGGTACATCATAAAATGCAAATAACAAAACAAGTTTAGATTCGGAAAAGACGGATTTATTTTGCGGTGTCAATACATATGACTAGCATAAAATATTGTTTGAACTATAGCATTTTTAAGTTTGTGATTGAAGAGTTTCTAACAGTTCTGAAAAAAAAAAGCATTTATTCATAAAATAATATAATATGCAGTTATTAGAATCAAGATATTGTATTTTTGGCATAAATTATGTATAAATACAATTTTTTTACATAGGTACATCGCACAGTATTAATAAATTATTTGCGTTTTGTTTTTTAAAGACGTGTTACTAATGAATTTATAAAAAAAATATTTAATTTAAAATACATTAATAAATATGCATGTTTTGAAAGATTACATTTTTAATTAGAATAATATAATTATTGTGCTATTATTACTACTGAAATTATGTTTATATTTTTAATTTACTCGAAATGTATTTTTGTGTAGGTATACGAGACTAGAATTCAGTTAATTATATATTTCCCAAATTCCACAAAAAATAAAATGTATTTTATCTTTTTTACTTGTACTGAGATACTTGTCCACAAAATTTAATCAACTACTTTTTGAAACCGGATTTGTCTCTAAATTTTTATTTATTTATTTATGTATAGGTATATATATATATATTTTATTTTTTTGAAAAATTATTTAAAATTTGACAAAAAAACTCGGGAACTATCATTTTTTGATCCAAACTTTATGAACATTTTTTATTAACACTTTAGTATTTTTACGAACGGAATTTAACTATTTCTTTTTTCTTTTTTAATCAAAATTTTATGAAAATTTAAACATGGACAACATTATGAGTAATATTTTGATAAAAGAAAATATTTTATATATATATATATATACATATATATATGTCTATGGTTAAAGACGATAATATTGTTTTATTCGTCCATGAATAATAATTACTTGTTATCATATTTTCGTGAACAGGTATTGGATATTCCATGATCATGGTGTATCAGGTTAAGGCTTCAGGCATGTGAATCAAAAACCACGAGGAAAAATAATATTATGATTATGTAAAATTATCCCAACCGGTCAACTTAAGTCATATATATTATATATATTTTCTATGGTCATAACCATTCGATTTGTTTATTAAACTAAAGGTACTTACTACTACTTACTGTGATCATTTTCCTACTACTTATTGCTGTAACTAGTTGTTTGTCAGTAAAATGTTTTAGTTTAATTACTTAAGCCTTAATATT
Source organism: Stegophylla sp. TES_Ste_2020 (assembly GCA_025469315.1). Lineage (NCBI taxonomy): Eukaryota > Metazoa > Arthropoda > Insecta > Hemiptera > Aphididae > Stegophylla > Stegophylla sp. TES_Ste_2020. The sequence goes on from JAIPRM010015250.1 coordinate 3,563, forward strand.
ATTGTTTTTATTTAATTTTTTCAATCTCCAGTTTGGATACCTATAAGTAATTTAACCATGTCAATATTCATATTAAATGAAGAGACCAATTTCGAACACATAATTGGTGTTCTGTTCAATAATTGGACTGCTCTTAAAGTAAGTAGTATACGTTCTGATATCGCTTATTGGATATTATTCATTGCTTTTTTTTTTTTTTAGTTGGCTGTTGAACATGGTATGGGAGGTTCCTCTGAAGTGATGCAATTCAAAATTAGCGATTTAATACAAAATATTCACGAGTGTCTACGGAAATCTGGTATTTATATTTATCTTTTTCATTGTGTGATTAATTATTTTATATTTTGTGTTCACAAAGTACCTATAACTGTGTTATAACTGCATTGGAATTTTATGAAAAAAAATTTTGTTATTGAAGTTATATTAAATTATTAATTTATAATAAATAAGGTGACAGTTCGTGTTGGCTGAGTATATCTGATATTATTGAGGATGTAATGGACGTTGGATTTGATGTTGTATTAGAAGATGCTTCTGCTGACGATTTAAGTAAACATATTTGTAAACTTTACTGTGATTGGAACCAGTCAGTAGATAGCCGTAAAAAAGTAATTGATGAGCTCAAGAGTTTGCCTATAATAATTCCTATCCAAGTTGTTCCAGTAAGACCAATACGGGAAAAATCAAAGGTAATTTTTATAATAAATGTATTGATCACTTTTTCTTCTATTTTTACTTAATTGAATTTTAAGTGTATATCTAATTAACAATTACATCGCCTTTATAGAACAAATATCTCTTAAATATAGGTTTGCTGTTACGGTAAATATAAATACCTAGTATTTTTGTGTGAATCAAAGTTAGTACCTTTTGGGCTGAAGTTGTAGTACCTCATTGCATTTTTTAAAAAATATATTGTTAATTAAGCTATAAATCCATTTCATTTGTTAAGTAACAAGTGATGCTATTTTTTTTTACATTTTTAATGATTTTATCATTTAGAACATATTTTTTTATTTTTTGTACATTTAGTGATTTAGAACTGTTTTTTTTTATGTTATTTGTATTTTATTATACTCTGTTTTTAAATAAGTAACAGATTAAAACATAAATTGCAGCATAATTATTAACGGAGCTCAGGACTTAAGCATTTGCAAATTTGTTTAAAAAATAGGTACCTAGGAAAAATAAATTTTGATACATAGGTATTTTTTTTGTGTTACAAATATTTGAAATTTAAAATTTTTTATTACATAATTCTGATTTCAATGTTTAAAATGCTTATTTCGTAAATTTACAAAGTTTTACTGCATATTTTATCATTTTTAAAAAATATTTTAATAAATAGTAAACAGAAATATTATTAAAATTCATACATTGCCATATTTTATGAAATAAAAATTTAATATTTAATTGGTTTTTATTGATAGAATATTATAAACTAATGAAATTCTAAGAACAAAAACCACTATCCCTATATTCTTAACAAAAGTAAAATAGATTAACTGTGATCAAGTAAATGCATCTTTTTAAAAAATTTTTCTTTCATATTCATAATTTTTGTGTGTTTAAAATGTGAATAACTACAATAAATACATATTTTTATTAGTGGTGCATATGTTTGCGCATATATTTTTGATTTTAAGTGAATTAAGTTGCTCTAACCTTGCTTATTAGTAAAAAAATATATAAATACTTACATGATGGCATTAAACATTGTAATAAAAACTACAGATAATAATCTAAAAATAAATTAATTTACTTATGATTTCTTTACAATAATAATATGCTTAAGTGAGCAAAATGTATGTAATGTACTCATTGTACATTTTTAATATTATCTTCTAATAATATTATTTACATCAAAACAAGATAGCCTGAAGATATTTAAATTTAAACACGCATAACTTTGTTAGTAATTCACTCTCAAATTGAAGACTCAAAATTCAGTTTGCCAATCTTTTTTATCATACCTACCTACCTAAAACTTATTTTGAATGGAAGTATTCTTATAGCCTTTGTTATAAAGACATTACAGCTAAACGATTACAAAATAATTTTAATATATGTTAATATCCATAGCCCATGCTCCATTGATGTAGTTGGGGCAGGAGGCTTGGGAGTGTTAACTTGATAAATAAATCAAATACTACTCAAAGCTTCCCAGATTTTTTGATAATTCCATTAGCCCTTTGGGGAGGAGGCCTAAATAAATGAACACTGTAGCTTAAAAGCAGTGGTTCCCATATTGTGCGGCAGACCTCTTAAGAAGCTTGAGTATTTTATAGTGGAAAGTTTTCTATAGTAAATCAAGCAATACTATTATACTAAAGAAAAGTTATCATTAAAATTTGTAACTACAAAAAAATAACAATTCATTGACGTTTCATTCAATTATTTTTACAAAAAATTGTGTATTTATTCTTTTTAACTTAAAGAATTTTGTATCAAAATAAGTGACGAATGCCTTAAGGTTAGTAGCCAGACAATCGACTGGTCCAAATGTTGTCAATTGACCCAGTCTGAAAGAAACTGACTGGTTAATTTATGTTTTTTGTTAGTTTTCTGTCATAATCTTATAAAATATAGTTTTTAATGAATCTACACCAAAGATGTAGATAGTCTACATCCGTAGTAAACTCAAAAGTCAAATGGCATTTATGTTAATAAATAAATAAAAGATATTAATTTAGTTTTATTTATTATTTTTAGAGGGATAGTTCTTCATCCAGCGAGGAAGAGTCTGATTCGCCCTGTGATGATGGATGGACAGTTGTAAAACGTAAATAATACTTTAACGGTTAACTATATTCTTACAATTTAAGTGTATGAAAAAATAATAATTAGTTAATGAATTTAGTTTTGTTAAGACTTTGTATTTTGTTACGGAACATGTTCACTATGACAAATATGTTATAAAATATTCTGTTAATGTTTTCTTGATATTTTTGTAAATTAAGGTTATTTTGAATCGTTAATTAATTTATTTTCTGTTCATAATATACCTGCAACGTATAAGTTAATTTTAATATTAAATCAATTTTATTAGTAACACTGTTATTTAAAATGTTATGAGATTACTAAATTGTGATAAAATAAAAGAAAAAATATGTAATTTTTTAATTTTCATCACATTTAAAATTAATTTGACCAAAATACATTTTTACAAGGTTGAATAAATAATAATTATATATATATTATGTTTTTAAAACCTTGATTATTTATATTAAACTTTTTGCTCCTTTATATTTGTGCTTTCATTTTTGGTTTAGTTTAACTTAAAAGTGAACTTATATACACTAATAAATCACTAATAAATTTTTAAAAAAATTGTGAATTTCAAGTATATTTTATTTAAATAACCTATAAATTACCCCCTAAAGATCTGGTACTAGCCTAATGTGTGACCTACCTATAAATTGCCATACTGTTTATGTTTGATATGATGTATACTGTAGATAAAGTTATTTGTATTTAGATAATGAAATTTTATAATAATTAATCATTCATTATGTATAACTTTTTCCCAAACAATTCATACAATAAACAAAAACACTGAAATCAGGTTTTCGAGAGGTAGTAAGCTGTTAGGGAGTGTTAAAATATAATATATTTTAGAAAAATTTCAAATTTTAATCTATTCAGTAGGCACATACTTAATACAACTTATTTATTTTAAAAAGTATTCACATTTTTTTTCTGAATTTTTTGAATAGATTGATTTTGAAAAAAATTATTTTAATCCATTAACCTTAATTCACTGAATATCTGTTATTTAAATTTTAAAAATAATTTGATTTTTTTGATTTTTCAAAAAGCTTCTGTTATAAAACCTAGGTTCGTTACTAGGATATGACTAGGCAATTTTAAGGTGTTTGTATAGTTCTACAAGTAAAATTGACTGAATGAGAGCCATTTAAATTTTAAATGAAATGTGAAATGTCTTTATGTGAAAAATTTGTGAAATTATATTGATAAATATAATAAAAATTATCACGTTGTTCAGAATCTAAAATAGGTGGTATTTTTGTTATAATAACTTGGTTGTTTAACACTTTGAGTGCTGATGTTGATAACACATATTCATTTTCTGTTGTGGGCATCAACAACTTGTCATTATTTTCTTACCTCTCCCAATAATACCAGCCTACAATAAATGATTTATTCTTGCCTCTCCACAGGCAAGACCTCATAGACTATTAAATTTGAGGCTATTTTTAAATTCCGGCTATTTTTAAACTGCTGAGACATGGTAATAAAGATAAGTTCTAATATAATATGTCAAATATATCATTATTACCTACATTATTATACTATTATTATAAATTTTTGAAAATTGGCTCCATGTGTAGCTACCAAGATTATTTTCTACTCATTAGCCAATGAAATAATATTATTATGTTTAGTTGTACCTATGTCCCTATATTTTATTTATGAAACCTATCTGTTGCCAGTTATTTATATTCAGTTGTTCTATATATTATGGTATATTTTAATATGCTTGAATAAGTTGTGTAACATGGAACTGTGTGAATATTTGTCAACATACAATTTATCATACATGATGTGTACAGACACAGCAATACAAATTCGAACATGTCAACGCAACATCCGAGAAGAATGCTATTCTATGATGCTGATGTCAACTATCGTTTTTTTTAGTAAAAAAGCAAAACATTAAAAAAAGTAAATTTTGATATAAGTAATGTAGAGTTAAAGGAACCTTTTGGACCAAAAAAAATGTACCGCATAGGGGGTCACCTCTTTTAAACCATGCCGCAGTTAACGTGTTAATGAGAATTCATATTTTTCCTATTCCCATAATTGAATAAAGGTACAAAATATTTAATTTATCATTGATATGGTAAATATAATAATAATACATTTACTTGTATGTTAAACAATTTTGAAGATTAAAAAAAGAAATGTTGAACAAACAATTAGTAGTAATTGAGAACTCAAAGTATATAAACTAGGTGCTTTTGACTTTTCATTGATATCTTTCTTAAAGTTGATTCTGCCTTCTATTCCAGTCATTATGGGACTTATTTGTTTCATATAAATTGCCGTTGCATTGTAATCTTCAACACCTAAAAACAAAATATTGTGCATTTAATATTTTTGTTAAAGTGCAAGTAAAATACATACATTAAATTAATTAAAATAATAATAACTTGATCTAGAGACTTGGGCTAGAATCACCCTATGCATTTTTTTTGTAACCAAAATTATTACATGCCATTTTCCATAACGACCACAACATGTTGCAGTCAGGTCTCGGCAGTTACAGAAAATTATTCTAATATGATTCCTTTAGTATGTTCAATTAACATTTAATCCTATTCCATTTTAGTTGTTGCTATGCAATTATCTATCAATTACTAAACTATTAATAATATTTTTATCATCTTGATTGCAGAAAACCGCATGGGTTTTTTAGGTTTCTGAAAAACGCATAGTGTGATCCTTCAACATAATATAAAAAAAACTCAAAACTATGTACCTAATATAATATCTATTATTTATTAACATATTTTTTTTTTTATGTTTTATTCATTATTATTTTAAAAACTATTTTTAATGCTTATTTTTTAGTATTATTAAAAAGTTTATATTTATTTTTGAAACGTGTTTGTTAATTTTAGGCAACTGTTTTATTCAAAATATTTGTTTATTACCAATAATTGAGGTTCTGAATCTCAATTACAATAGTAATGTTGTTTAGTTTTAAAACTTGTCAGAAGATAAGAATTTCTTTTATCTTAATGCCATCTATTAGCTATACAAAATAATATGTATGCAAATTATTTTTGTTGTATAAATATAAAGAGAAATTATTGGTGTGTATCAGTGCTTGGAAGGAATGAAATCAATGGGACTTGTTTCATTGATTTTGTTCAATTTTTAGGAACTTATTAGGAACATTGTTTCTTTTTCATGCGAAGGAACATATTGGAATTTCAATCATTTATTAGAGGAACACAAACAAATTTTTAAGAGAAAATGTGTGTACAAAAATATAAATAAGAAAACAACACATTATTGTAAAAATATTAGCTTCTGTGCTCCTCTTAGAATTTAAAATTGGATAGTACCTTTAAAATTTACTTTATTTAATGTTTAAAAAACCGGTTATAATTCTCATCATGGGTGTTTTTTGTTCTTGGGGTGGGATTTGGCGGGTGTGTTAGTTGTTTTTATTTCCTTGAAACAAACTGTAACATTTATAAACATATTGCCTACATAGAAACAGTTGGAAACATGTTGCTTTGTGTTTCTTGTAACAAAGTATCTGCACCAATGGATTATTTTAATATGATCAGTACTAGAATTAAATAATCTTTAATAGATGTATTGACATACTCTTTGCTTAAACATTGTACAATTGAAGTTTTGTCATAGAGAATTTTTTAAATTTATATATTGTACCATGATAAACCTAACCAGATTATTTATTAAAAAGCGGACATACTTCGCACAATGGGTGTACTTCGCACGACGGGTGGTATTCTCTTGACGGGCGTATTAAATTTTAAAGAAACGATAAATCATTTCTTCAGTAAAACGATTCTGAATGAAGGAAGTTAATAATATTAGAAAAAATAGTAGGTATGTAGTATAATAACCGAAAATATTGAATTTTCAAAATAAAATAAAATAGTTTGAAAACTATTGTTGCACATGGATATTATTTCACACCATC
>JAIPRM010015251.1:0-10265 GCA_025469315.1 Stegophylla sp. TES_Ste_2020
GTATATTGTAGAAAATATAGAATTATAGATGAATCATAAGTGTAAGTAAGTCTTGCTCATAAGATGGCCCTCCAGTTAAATATAATTGAAATTATAGCCCGCTTCCAAAATAAATTGGGCAGCCTTGATGTAAACGATAAAAACAATTTTATTATTCAACAATATTGAAAACGTTTCAAGCTCAAATCTATTTAGAGAACAGTATATTTCCTAATTTCTTTTTTTTTATCTTCTACGAAACCTAGTGATAGTTCTACCATAGATTTACTTGAATATAATTGTCACACGTTGGGTGCAAAGATATGAGGCTGTTCATGACTTTATTGAATTTGTTGTTGAAGCTTTAGAAAATATATCAGATTGGAAAGATAATTCAGCTACTGATGCTACATTACTTTTGAAATCAATGGACTCAGAGTTCATTATTTCCTGTCATATTGTTCAGGTAAACATAATAATATTATTCTAAGAATTTGAAATGTGAAATTTATTACTAAAACTTACAATTTTTATTTTATCGATTATGTATGTTTATAATATATTTTTAGCTAGTGTTTTCATATGGATTACAATTATGTAAGGAATTACAAAAAATTAAAATTGATTTAAAAGAAACTTAATAAACCTTGCACAAGATACTGTAAATGAGTTGACAATAATAAGAAATAATTGTGATATAAGAGTTTAATAAGATATATTCTTATTTAATAAGATATTTGATGCATATTGATAGATTTTAAGTACATATCTATTTCGTTTTATAAATATTTTTTGATAAACAATGGTTCATAAAATTTTATATTGAATTAGAATTAAAAATCAAAAGAATTACAAAAAAACCAAACTAACCGTGCTAACCCCTTACTGATGAAACCTGCGAATCAACTACAAATGTAAATGATAATTTTAGAATTACAGTGTTTATTCCATACATAGATTTTTTTATTATTAGTCAATTAACTAAAAAATTTTTATCACACTCTGCACAGTATTTAACGGTGTTAACTTTAAATACTCTCTAAAATTTACATTGTTAATATACAAATTATTTTCAGGATTTGAATGTTTGTTTTCGAGTAATGAAAATTTAACTGAAGACGAAAAAGATGGATTTTATGGATTTGATTGAATTTTACGCCCCATAAATAGAAAAAGATAATTCAATGGCCGAGTTAAAACTTTGGCGAGCCAAACCAAGAAAAGAAGTAATAGTATACCTAAGACTGGGCTTGATGCTCTTTCAGATTGCAACTCGGAAATTTATCCAAACATTATTATTTATTATTGAAAATATTGTGTACGTTACTTGTTCTACCACAACTCTTGAACGTATGTTGTCAGCTCTTAAAAGAATTTAAACCTTTCTACGAAACACTGTGGCCGAAGTAAGTTACACTTTGAATGTTATTAGTAAATATGTATTAAATGGATGAAATTAATTCTTGAATAAATTTTTTGGATACATTAAATGGATTAGTAATGTTGGCTGTACATAAAAACATTACAATCGATCCAGAAGAAATTATTGACGATCTTGCAAGAATGCCACCAAGGAAATTAGATTTTATTTTGTAACTTTTAACTTTTTGTTATACATTATTCAATACTATACAATATTCTAATTGTATTAGACCCGTTAATCAACAAAGACACAATTTAGAGAAGTAAAAATTAAAATGTTATTTATATATATATATATTTTTTTTTTTTTTTTGAATTTCCAAAATTAACAAAAATATATAATGAAAACACAAGGAAAAAGTTGAAAAAAGTATTTATTAAAATTTTATGAACTATTCGTCTATTTTGTACTTTAAACTAATATATTGTTGAGAATAAAGTATATTTTCTAATTTTGTAAAATTAGAAATTAGATCTTTAACGTAAAATAAAGACATGGTTTAGAGTTTCAATGGGGCAGAATAGATACTTACAGATTTGTCAATTTCATATATATATAAAAAGATATTGTGGTGTTAAATTTATTATCGTAAATAAAGTTATTTATATTTGCACAGCAAAATAGATGTATATCTCTATAGTATAAATTACCTGTAAATTGTAATACCTATTAAATTAATGATCATAAAATGTTATAAACATCAGTGTTAAATGATGTCTATAAAATAGTTCTGCTTAAAAATTCCATTAATGCCTCATATAGTAATAATTTAATTAAACGCCCAGAAAATGCAGATCTCATGTATTCTCAGATTTTTTTTATTGAAATTGCGCCTATGATAATACAAAATAATAATTTTTTCAAGTTATTAAAGGTAAATGGATACTTATTTAAAATTAATTTTTTTTTTTTTCAAATATATATATTTTTTTTTAATAATAAGCGATATAAAAATTGTACCTACACTTTACAGTTTACATTTATTTTTTATATAATGTACATGAAACTAAAAAAATAACAACCTAAACAGTTAAGTTTTTTTTTTTTTTAAATTGCTATAGAAATATATAATTTTTATCTTTGTTTGACAAATTAATATAATATTATTTTTTTTTCATTTCGTGACATTTGGGAGAGAGCATTATGCTCCTATGGCCCCTCCCTTGTATATCCACGCCCCTGGACACCCACCCTATAATGATTATGAATCACATGATTCTAACTGAAATAATTGCCTTTCCACACTAGCAGCCACACATTATATTTTTAGTCACGCTTGCTTTCGTAGAAAGGTTAATTTTCGATACGGTTAGATGAGGTGAAAAAAAGTGGTCACTATCCGTCCAGCGGGCGGAAAAGACAAATTTTTATACGTTCACCAAAAAATATTCCGTAATATGCGTGTAAAAAAATTAACAATAATAATAATATTTATTTGCCTTCTACATATAATCTGTAGCCAAGGGGGGGGGCATCTAGGGGCAAATGCCCCCCCTGATCAAAAGCGTATGTTTTTAATATGTTGTGAATATCGAATATTCTAATGAATATTTTAAATTTTATGCTTACGTGCCTCCCCCCCCCCTAGTAAAAATCCTGGCTACGCCTTTGTCTGTATACATTGATACAGTAATATAAGTACGAATAACTAACGAAACTTGGTATATTTTTAATATTATTAAACTCCATACATATCTATTATTAATTTTCATTAATAATCGTGAAAACTTTCAATAGCGCCATACATTTCAATGTTTCACAACAACCACCAGGCGGTGTCCTGTGACGGATTATATTTTATTTAACATTGATATAAAATATAATATTTACAATTTACATAGTAATATAATTCATTTTAAAATCTACGAATTTACAATTATTTGTGTATAATATCATAAAAATAAAATGCAAGGATTTTTCTATATTTTAACAAACTTTGAATTTTGATATCATTGATGAAATGAAAAATTGAAAACCAAGTCCATAAAAATCTTACCGACGATATTAATTAATGCCTGAAAATTTACTAATATATAATTTCGGAAATTAAAATTTTGCCGTTCATTGTTTCGACGCCATTTGCTGGGAGAAATCAATAGATTATTATACATACGTTAAATAATGAACAATAAACAATATTCATTTGAAGCACTTAATTACCGGTTAAAGTCGTGAGGATTGAAAAATGTTTAGATTCTTTGACAGATATTATGACAATGAAATGGAGGATACATATAGGCCATAGGAAAGTCATATTTTAGTCGTACAAAATTAAATTGTTTCCAATAATGATCGGCCCACAAAAATCTAGAGCGGGTCAAAGGCCCCCGACTGCTCCCCCCAAACGCTACTCGTGTACCTGAATATGTACGCATAAGCATTAAACCTAGCGTGCATCGACGTAGTGTTCAAGAATCTAATTCTTCCGAAAATGGCTCCATCTAAACATTTATAGTCGTACAGACCAGTTATTGCACTCATAATCCCACCGAAACCGGTTGGGTCGTTTCCGTCTAAGCTATATTTATTATTGAGATAATTCGCAGTGGCTATGGCTTCTTCCGGAGTTTTAGAAAATTCCAGAATTTTCTTCGCCCAGTACGGCCGTAGAAATCGATGTGTCTTCCCTTCGGTTTTCATTTGGAAATGCGCAGCGTTCCACAGCTGATCTCTCGTTTGACCGCTCTCGAGCTGTTTTCTGTCGTACAAATGTGTTCGCGAATCATTTCTAAACAAATTGAATTAGTTATATTTCGTTAAAAAAAAATATATATATATATATTAAGTGAACAGTAATAAATAAACTATGCCTGTGTTTGTTTAAAGTGTTTTGACCCCAGTACGGTGCGCCTTCGAACCTATCGTATTTTGAATTATAGTAACAATAATTCTCCATTAGTTCTCGTCGATTAAGTATTTCGTCTACGTATAGGGTTACACTCTCTGGGTGAGTGCTATTCGATTTCAGAACTTCTAAAAGAACTCTTTGAGCAGATATTTGACCTGGAAAAATGTTAAATTTGTAAATATTAACAATATGCAACCTACTACTACACACGTTATTTTCCATACGAACCGAAATGCAGCCAAGGCGAAAGATTGCTAAGACCGTTTATTAACGGATTCGCACGATTTTTAAAATAATTTGCTAATTTTTTTCTTATAAAAATCTCCAAAAAAATCATACCGTTCACGTATCCGGCTTTAAAATTAGGCATACTTTGAACTTTACGATCAATATCATCCATCAAGATCTTCCAATCGATCGACTAAGAATCGACACAAGCAAAATATGAATTATAATCATTTAAAAATTTGTGAACTTTTTAATCTTACCACATACTCTAGCTTTAATATTCGCAGTGAACGGATGTTTAATAACCGGGGGAAATTCTGTTAAATATGAATCGAGTATTTTATTCATAAGTGTTCGCAGTGATCTGAGAGTATTTAATTGTTCGTCTGCCAATAACCAACAAGGTACAACATTATGGGCATCTACTTGGATAATTGGTACTTTAGAGCCAATAGCAACAACTAGTTTTTCGAGAACATATTTATCGTCTCGTAAAGGTGAAAAATCTACAACGATTGCTCCTAGCCTATGGCTTTTTACAAATCGTGAAAGCTGTTTTGTCGAATTACCAGTTAAAAGATGAAATTCAATATTCAAAGTTTGACATTCGAATTCAACTAGTTGTAGACCTGTAAGTAGGACAACAATTAATCAATATAAAATGAAATAATGTAGAAATTGTTGGAAAATTAAACATTAAAATGTTATATACGCTCTGAATGGAACAATTTCACTGCTACAAACAAATTGTATTCTGCTCTGAACTATTCCAGTTTAGTTCAAAAAAAAAAAAAAAAGGTGTTAAATTAAAATACACTTATATTAAACACCATTCTATATGTGAGTAATCTAATGTGAAGATCACTTAATTAATATTTTGTGACTGCAGAAATATGATAATACTACAATTTAAAATTAACTGTTATTGAGAAACTTTTACACTGTTGTAATTATCAACCTAAAAATTTCAGTTTCTGTTCAAGGTTTATTTAAGGTTAATACACACAGGGTGTCCCAATACAATTTAATAGATGTAATAACTCTTATTCTAATAATAATAATCATTTTTCTGTTCTTTTTATTAAATTACTACTCCTACAGCATTTCACCGCAATAATGATGAATACATTTTTTCTAGAATACCAAATTACCAATATTATGACATATTTGACAAAATTATTAAATTATTCTCAAACACAGAATATTGTAGAAAATGAACGGATTGAACTTTATTAGAGATTTAAGTACCAATATATTTTTCTGAAAATAACATTTACAAATTGGCTATTTTTAATTTTTCCAAAAATGTAATATAGAGTTTCGAATTTTAAATTAATTTTTTGTTCAGAAATGTGGCGAAGCTCTCTATTGGTCAGTGAGTTTTTGACAAATTCTAGAGCCCCCAATATTTGGCTCAACTTACTACAATGATTTTTCTAGATATAAATGACCAAATGAAATTCAATTTTTTTTTTACATTCTAAGTGAATTGAAGAAGCTTATGAATTTATAATGATGTTTATTTTTTTTACGGAAATTTCGGTAATTGCGTATTTTGTCGTTTTTTGTCAATTTTTCGACAGTTTTTCCCGATTTTTGGAAAAAGTATTGAGTAATTGGAAAAATGACCTCTTTAAAGTACCATCTGGGTGTGATTGCGGTTCTATAGAGATACTGGTCGAAACTTTCGGACAAGTATTTCTATGAGTGTTTACAGAAAGAGAAAAAGAAAAAATAAATAAATAAATAAAGATCATTGTAAAATCATAAGCTTCATTCAGAATCTAAAAAAATAATCATTTTAAAAACACTAACTTGAATTTAAAAATACTCTTTAATTTCAAATATTTCTTCAAATAATTCACTTTATTTATTTGTCCCCAATGGCGTTAATGAACATTTCAATTTTATGTCTTATTTATTAAATTTTATCATCATTTGTTTGTTGTCATACACATTTTATAATTCGAGATTTATAATAAAAAAAACCAATTTTTGAATTGAAATATCGATAGATTTACCTGCATAAATAAATTTTAATTGCCTATACGAAGTGTTTTCATCTTCTTTTGGTGCAAAAAAGACGATATGTAACGGAACCTTATATTGAATTGCTAATTTCTGTGCGTGCAGTAATGCCCAATTATCTATGTACAAACGGGTATATATTTTACTATTTAAACGAGGTTAGATATTATATTGATTAAGAAATAATATATTATAATCGAATTTCTAATGTATACCTTGTATACGATGATCGCGTTTCATCCAGTATACAACGCCGCCAAAGTTCAATTTACGCGCGACTCCAATTTGAGACAGCACGCGCTTACGGCCGTCATTAAAATATTTAAACCAAACTATTGACGACGATGTCTGTAAACATGATATTATATTATCGAGTGTAACATTTATTCGCTACCTATTTATTTCTCTTACTCTTTTACGTTGAATGTCCACGGCCCTTAAAAAAATCCGGTGGTCCGGATGAACCAATGAATATCTAGGATCCTGCAGAATTATAGGTGTGCCGCTGTACGTCTTTATGTACGCATAAACGTTGAATTTATAGCTCATCGACATTTTTTTGCCGTATCTGACTTTCCCGAAAACGGGTATTTCTTTACACTGTTGATCGTAAAGACCAGTCATTGCCCACATAATCCCTCCGTAACCGGACGGGTCATTTCCGTCTAAGCTGTACTTGTTGTTGAGATAATTCGCAGTAGCTATGGCTTCTTCCGGAGTTCTCGAATATTCCAGAATTTTCTTCGCCCAGTACGACCGTAGAGTTCGATGCGTCTTCCCGATCCTTTTCATTTGATTGTGCGCGGCATTCCATAGATGATCTCTCGTCAGACCCCTCTCAAACTCTTCTCTGGTGTACACGAATTTTCGCACATTATGTCTGAATAAATTAAATAAATAAATTATATATATATGTACATATATATTTTTTTTTTTATTTTTATTAAAAATCAAACATAACAGATATTAATAAACATGCCTATGGTCGTTGAGAGTTTTTACACCCCACGGTGGCCCACCTTCAAAGCTATCGTATTTCGAATTATGGTAACAATAAGACTCGAATAGTTGATGACGAAAAATCGTTTCATTTGTATACGCTTCTACACTCAGTGGGTGAGTTTTATTGAATTTCTGAACTTCTAAAACAACTCTTTGGGTAGATATTTGACCTGGAAATGATAATTACCTATGTATTAATCAAAAATATTATACATTTTGTCGTTTTCCATACGAACCGAAACGCAACCAAGGTGAAAGATTACTAAGACCGTTATTTAACGGATTCAGACGATTGAAATAATAATTAGACAATTTTTTGATTATAAATTGATTTAAAATACACATAGCGCGTATATATCCGGCGTTGAAATAAGGTAAATTGTGAACATTTCTATCGACTTGGACGTTTAATGAACTTTTCGTCCAAATGGTCGGCTAAAAATATGTACAAGAAAAATAAGAAAGTTAATTATTTAAAAATTACTTAATCTTTTAATCTTACCACATACTCTAGCTTTAGGATTCGCAGTATACGGATGTTTAATTACTGGGGGGAATTCGGTTAAATATGTGTCTAGCATTTTTTTCATACGTTCTCGAAACGGTTTAGGGAAAAGTGGTTGTTCGTCTGCCGTCAACCAACAAGGTACAATATTATGGGCGTCTATTTGTATGACTGGTACTTCAGAGCCAATAGCACGAACTACTTGTTTAAGCTTATTTAAATCATCTCGTAAAGGTGAGAAATCTACAACCATCGTTCCTAGCGTACGGTTTCTTACAAAATGTGAAAGCGTTTCTGTCAAATTACCGACTAAAACATGGAATTCAATATTCAATGATTGACATTCGGATTCGACTTTTTTTAGACCTGTAAGTAGGAAAATATACATAAGATAACATTACATATATATAAGATAAAATCATGCAGAAATTGAAAATTAAAATGTAATATATGCTCAGGACTGAACAATTTCACTGTTACAACACAATATTCTATTCTATCTATTGCTATCACTCTTCCAAAGAGGTGAACTCCAAAGAGGCGTAAACTAAGGATCGTATTCCTCGCATGCTATCCCTACCCTCTCCCCCCAAACTAATACGGGATTCACTATATAACTATTTTATGACTCCCAGAAATGTGATATTACAATTTAAAATTATCTCTTATTCAGAACTTCCTATTTTGTTATAATTACCAAATAGATTTAAGCATCTATTAAGTTATTTACGGTAAATAATATACAGGGTGTCCCAATACAAATTGATAAATGCAATGACATTTATTTCATAAATAATTTTTAATTTTTTTTTAGATTCTGAACAAAGTGAAGTAGCTTATGTTTTTTAAAATGATGTTATTTTTTTTTTTATCTCCCTTTGTAAACACTTTTTCATATAGAAATACTTGTCCAAAAGTTTCAATCATTTACTTTATCAATCCAAAATCACACTATAATGGTACTTTTATGAGGTCATTTTTCAAATTTCCAATACTTTTTTTTGAAAACGCGGAAAAACTTTCAAAAAAAATTTACAAAAAACTGCAAAATATGCTCTATAACTGAAATTTACATAAAATTTTTAATTGTTTTTTAACGTAACTTCAAAAAAATAATGCAGCTAGAAACTTAAAACTTTCACCGATAACTGGAAATCGCCACGAGAACATTTCATAAAAGTACCAAAAATATTTGATCAATTTTGTGTAAAGTACATCATTTTGAAAATTATTATATTGAAATATTATATTTAATATTGAAAATTTAATATGATCTCACTCACATAATATATGTCAAACTGACCTGAAAAAATCTCGAAAATCGTTAGTCAACTTTTTTCTATACAACCGTTTGAAGTTAGAATTTTGATGAAATTCATTAATTTCACCTAAAATTACACACTTCAACGTACATAAAAGAAAATTGATAAGATCGATCTTTTTGAAACTCGGTACCAGAGTGGAGTATTTTATTGCGAATATTTTGGTGCAATAAAATTTCTTCGGGACGAATAATTAAACATTTTACAATGGTTTGATTGAAAAAAAAATCAAAGAATGTATGGACAAAGGTTAGGTTACCCTATCTCATGTATTTTTCGATTCTATTATTAAATACGATATACTCTGCACCAAGAGAGACCACCAATTCCGTCGCCCGTGTAATTCGTTATCACAGAACTATTTTTCTCCTCCAACATAATTGTTTTTTATTATTTATAGACTATGGCGCGTTTGTGTTTACAGAGTGATTCGTGTTTATATATTTATTAATAAATAGTTTTACATACTATTCAGTGTATATAATAATATTATATTATAATGTTCACTAAGAAAATGAATTATTTTATTTATTTAATTATCGAGCCTCGATGATGTTCATAATATTTAGGCGTACAATATATAATTTAGGTGCATATAAAACTTCACGTCATCACACTAATGATTTACGAATTTCACTCACTCTGTGTAACATTTGTACAGTACTTGCCTTGTTGTTATAGTTTGGTAGGAGCATGGGAGAAAATGTACCAGTTTTTTTTTTTACATTATAAACTTCCTTCCTTCAGAATCGTATTTATTTATTTATTAGAATTAAACGGGCGAGCCCAGTTACAATTTAAACGTGGAACAAAAAATATTTAGATAGATGAGGATAGTTGTATACAATAAATTAATTGATTAAATTACTAAGGTACAAATTAAAAGAAACAATAGAGTTACAAATAAACATATCAATATTGTAATTATTC
>JAIPRM010015252.1:0-10265 GCA_025469315.1 Stegophylla sp. TES_Ste_2020
AAACCGGATTTGCCTCTAGATTGTACTTTAAAGAGGTCATTTTTGAAATTCTCAATTCTTCAATTTTTTTTTTTTTGGAAAAAACTACCTAAAATTTGACAAAAACGACTCGGAAACCATCAATTTTTGATCCTAACTATATAAAAATTTAAACATAGATAGAAAATTATATAAGAAAGATTTTGGCGCAAGAAATTTTTGAAAATGTAAAAAAAAAATTTTGGACATTTTTCTAACATTTTTTTTTCTCATTTATTTTTTATATTATTAACTTCCTTCGTTCAGAATCGTTTTATTGAGGAAATGATTTGTCGTTTCTTTAAAATTCAATACACCCGTCAAGAGAATCCCACCCGTCGTGCGAAGAACACCCATCGTGCAAAGTATGTCCGGCTTTTTAATAATATATTTTGATTTTATTACATATTTAATTGGATATTTTGGTGAAAATAAATAGTTCGTATGTGTACATATTTTTGGATTTTAAATACATATAAATCAGCAAAATTTATACTCATATTATACAGCAAGTTTTAAACTATTTACAGCGACGTATCCAAGG
Source organism: Stegophylla sp. TES_Ste_2020 (assembly GCA_025469315.1). Lineage (NCBI taxonomy): Eukaryota > Metazoa > Arthropoda > Insecta > Hemiptera > Aphididae > Stegophylla > Stegophylla sp. TES_Ste_2020. The sequence goes on from JAIPRM010015252.1 coordinate 563, forward strand.
TAAGCGATCTGTTGATTGATTACTACTCGGTTACACTGTCTATAATGTTGTTAATACGGGTAATAAAATCAAGCTAAACAATAATCGCACCCGATTAATGTGAAAATACGCACAATTGATGAAAACTATGACGATCAAGTAGTTATAATATTATTATTAATTATATTTCGCGAGATTTTCGTTTAATTTTAAGCACCATAATAGAACAAGTTGTCGGAACTCTCAGAATCCATCACGGAATCAGTGAACACAACGCCAACAGTTTAGGGCCGTTAAACTTCAAATGCTAATATGCTTACGGTTTGATGAATGTTTTTTTTTTTTTCATGTTATTTATTCCCGAGAATATAATTTATGCGAATGAAAAAAAAAAAAAAACACTTTTAAGCGAAAATCCGACAATATTTTAATGTGCACCGAAATGAATTCAACCGAAAATCATTCATTTATTCGGGGGTGGTTTTTCGCCATAAAACGATAGTGGGGTCTTGTAAATACAGTGATTAAAAACGTATTTGTCACTTTTGCAACGAGGAGTCACGAGGAAAAAAGTCAGATCTACTTCGAACTGTGGATATTATTCGCTCCTCGAGTGTAATACTCTTGGTAGTTATATTGCATTTTTAAAGAAATTTAATTCGGAATGGAGCTCAGTTAATAATTATACACGACAATAATAATTGTCAACTGTATAAACGGTTGTAAAAGTTTACTTGCGTGTGACGTTATATTGAATTATCACCTGCTTATACGATTAAGAATTAAAATTATTTTGGATAAAAACTTTAAAAAATGTAGTTTAATCCAAAATTCTATATTTACTCCAAAAGTAGTCAAATTTTCCGCTTTTTGACTTAAAAAGTTGTTTAGAGAAACTTTTGAACGAGTATTTCCAAACGAAAAAGTGTTTCCATAAAAGTAATTAGAAATAAGCGTCATTAAAAAAGCATCTGCAACTCCACTCACTTCGCTCAGAATCTAAAATAATCAGGAAATTCACGACGACTCAAACATTTAAAACAGAAAAGTTTTGCGAAAATTTTACATCGTATTTTGTCATCAAGCGTTTAACTGCATAGAAAATAATTTCAGATCATTTTCAAAAATAATTCGTCGCGTAAACATCATTTTTTTTTTTCAAACCTCGGAAATAGGTTCTAAGGTGCTTATTATACACAAATCACTTTCATAATATTTATGAATTGTATACGTCTAGGGAATAGCGAAAGGTTTGACTGTTACATTTTGTAATACGTGCACTACATGCAGGCCCGACGAGAGGGTGGGGCAGCCGGGGCTGTAGCCATTGGGCCCGGGACCACAAAGAGGGTCCAGGCTTTCCAGAAAAAAAATCAAGCCCTATATTTGAACTTATCATTACTTTAATAGAAATATTTATTTTTAATTTATAAATTCATAATTTTATTTAAAAAAATTAACACATATAATATTGAAAATTAAATGCTGGACATAAGTAGGTATTAATTTTGCAAGCAAACTTCACAAAATCAATCTATTGTTGAACGATTTGTTTTCGATGAGTAATGAAATTAGGTATTTAATATTTTAAGAGTGTAGACAACACGAAAAGTCTATGTATATTATTATACTTTTGTATTAATAATATAATAATCACTTTGTTATATATATATATATACCTTATATCAACTTTCTTTGTTATACACATTTTGAACGACAACTATGGGTGTAAGTAGTAGTAGTAAGTTTAATATTTGATATAGTGGGCCCAGATTAGTCTGTCCCTGGGGCCCTTGATTTCTCTCCACGCCCCTGACTACACGTCATTTTGAACCACACGTGTTTTTTTTTTTTATATTAAATACTTCTTAAACGCGTTCTTTAATATGTGATATTAATAATAATTGCTTACAATAAAACGTACTGATGAACAAAATTAACTAAGGACACGTTATTGTATTACTGGTTGTTGATATAAATATTTTAAAACTATGAATCGATAATGGTTATGGGATACGTTTCTATATACTATATATTATAAATAAGCCCTGACTTAGTCATAATTGTTAAATCGTTGCGTGCCTGTGTTTTAATACTGTGTAGATTATTACTATGAAAGTTGTATTTCCCCGTGGTTTTCGAGACCTCATCGGCTTAGTCTAATAGTGCGTATTTTGTAAGGTACTTAGTGCTTGAAATTGAAAAAAACCGATTGGAGGAACTCGATTAACACAGTTCAAAAACATCGTTCCAAGAAGAAAATTATTTCAAACAGGCTCGAAGTCTCCGTCCCTCCCCCCAAACGAACCCCATGATCCATTATAAAACTCTTGACGCAGTAATTAACAATAATTAAAATCAAATAACGTTACTGTGAAACATGAATGCATAAACGCTGAAAAATATTTATTTATTCACAACAAAAAAGTGCTAAAAAAAAAATTATATCTTAAAATATGTTCAAAAATAAATATCTACCTAAACAAAAACATTAAACCTTTATATTATATTCTTTAAAACAAGTATTAAAACTATTTAGTTATAAAAATACCCATAATTAATTATTATTTAACACTTAGAAACAAATTAATTAATACAAATATATATATATATATATCTTGAATAAATTAATACAAGACATAAAATTTGTTCGATATTCAATGTAACAGTATACAATTGACATACTGTTCACGCTTTAAATAAAGAAATGAAATAAAGAAAATATAATGAAATAAATATTTCGGATAGATTTGTTTACACTTCAAGTTTCGGCGTCTGAATTATTTGCATTGGTTTTAACCGTTTTTCATTTGTCTGTGAACTAACGCGGTATGCGTTTACATTATGTCGTATGTTTACCAGCTCTAGTTCTGGTCTACTGCAAAGTATTAAATTTCCACTGAAGACATGTAACGAATTAAGCTAATCGATAGTGTAACATTATTACTGTTACTGTGTGAGCTGTGATCGCGATAATAAAATTGAAGAGTTCAAATCAGTTCTTATTAATAGATAATAAAAGTTACGAAAATAATTATTCAAATTAGACTGCGAGTAAGCGTTCCTTTAAAAAAATAAAGTGGAGAAATGGGAATTTCAAGAAAAGAAGCTAGAAGAAGAACAACTGAGTCTTCATTCGTCCTTTTCCTCCTTACAACAGTAAAAATACGAACACTGTAAGCAATCGTGAAACTTAAATCGTTGAAACAATCTTACAAATCGTTTTCGAATGAAGTATTGTAATACTCGATATAATGACATTTTACTGTAACCAATCGCTTGACAATAAAACAAATAATCCTTTCATAGGCGTGAATATATCTAAATTTTAGGAGTTATGTTAAAATGTTTAATAGGTCATTCACCCACCTACATTCAAAATAATAAAATTCTCATTACAGGCTCTTTGGAAACGAGGAATTTACACTCTGAAAACCGATATTGTAAATTTTCGAAACATTTGGTAACCACTTTAAAATTATAATGTATTCTCTTATATACCGATAAAATTACGAAATAAATCCAAAATAAACGTCGTCTTACACGTGTAATGATAATAAGAGATAAGATTTTAATGACATAAAAATCTCTTAAAAATGATCTAAAAGATTAAAAATGACAAACATTTTAGTAATTAACTACGTAAATAATTGAAAAAATTTAGCTTCAAAATAAGTAGGCTTTAAAATTTATAGAAAAAATTACAAAAAATATAATTTTATTTGATATTTAATAAGAAAACAATGTGCTACAATAAAATTATGAAATTAGATATGCCTGATTTTGAACAGTAAATTTCTTTTCACATACAATTGTGGTATTGCACATTGTTAGAGTTTTACTGAAAAAACCTAAAATAAACAAAAGTGAGCTTAAATGTACAATATTGACGTAATATTTAAAATTAATAATGTAAAGTATAGGAGAATGCAGAAAAAAAACATATTCTAAATTATTATGTAGTAAAAAAAGTATGTATAGCTTGGTTATCAATGTATAGCACTCGAGGACAAAAAAATCATATTTTTAATCAAAAACACGTTTCTAATGATAATCAATGATCGACTCGAATGATAATTACACCGATCAAACATACAATATTATTATAAAGACTGTTTTTTTTTTAAAACTTTTAAGAGCTCTAATTTTGAGTTTGAGATTTACAGATATCATCCTAGTCACTCCTATTATAATATTTTTTTACACTATTCAGAAATATAGTCGATAATTTATTTTTAAAAAATCACAGAACTTTTTTTTTTCCTATTAGACACCTATTTAGGTTAGGGTGACGTCCTGTTTTATACAGGATTATCCTTTATTTCGGCTCTTTGTCCTATTGTCCTGAGAAACTTCTCTCAGGACGCTTTTTGTTCCGTAATTTCAAGTCTGTCCCATATTAATCCCGTTTTTTGACTTACTGTTGTTCTAAAATTTTTGAAATTTTTGAAATGAAATTATTGAATAAAGTAAAGTGAGAATCTAGAAATCTTTTGGATACTATTAGATCAATTATAATCGTAAAATGAATTAACAAGTTTTTTTTAGAAATTAAAAAATACAGTATGCATGAATAAAAGATTTGAAGAAATTTTAAAAAGTATCATTTTGGTTTCATTTTGTTATTTTATGTTTTTCAAAATAATGTTTTTATGTGTTTAAATTTAATCTATAATAGATAGTTTGAAAATTATACTTTTGTCACGATTCAAAAACATAAATAAATATATATATATGTAATAAATACTTATTTATTTAAAAATATTTTTGTCCTGTATTTTATTTTCTTAAATATGGTCGCCCTAATTTAGGTCTGTAAGTACTATAACTACTAAAGCTTACACACGGTTTCACCGTAAACGGATTACACGTTCTTAACGTTCATTACGTCGTGTTGTAAGTTTTTTTTTTTCAACATTACAAATAGTAGTAATTCCGGGTTCGATTTATGTTCGTATAGAAGTGTAATATGTTAAATTATTTGCGCGTAATAATACCTTAATTATTTACACTCGTGTGTACAGATCGCTCGTACAATACTAACACACGTCATCGTAAACCCGTCGTCGTCGTATTGTGTTACACTCGTGCGATTTTATTTCCATGATAATAATGAACTACGAGGTAGCAACCGATAGCGTATAAAACGTCTTTGACGTATATAATAATATGCGTGCACGATAACGTGTTTACTTTGTACGGCAAACAATAAATGTATTAACACGTGTGTGGGGTAAGCATACCGTTCCGAAGCCGGAAAAAAGGGTTTGCACAAAGTAGATTTTTGATTCTCGCGTCAATGCCTACCCGTTAACGCTGCAGGCACAGTGAAATTAAAATATATTGTGCACGTATTGTAGTATACGCATACTATTGCGCGCCTGTACAAGGCGTATTTTTTGCATTTTTTTTTCTCATATTATTAACTTCCTTCGTTCAGAATCGTTTTATTGAAGAAATGATTTATCGTTTCTTTAAAATTCGATACATCCGCCAAGAGTATCTCACCTGACGTGCGAAGAACACCCCGACGACGAGCGAAGTACACCATTTTTTTTTTTTTTAAACATACACCAACATTATACATAAACATCCGAAGCCGATAGATATCTCGTTCGAAATTAATTATATCTTATAACCAGTGGACTATTTTATTATAATAGATCAATAATATTGATAAAAAGATTTGAATGACTTTGTCGTTACCGGATGTCTTTTAAATTTCGACAGAAAAACGAACTGGAAAATCCAAAATTTTCACCATCCATAGCTTATGACTAGAGCGTAAATTTGTATGTATTTGTATATTTTTTATTCTGATTACCGTACGATATTATGTTAAGTAGGCACAAAATATTTCGTGAATGATTAATTAAGATGGAGGTTAATTAAGGAGAGGGACTCCCAATGCTCAGTCCTTCAAAATCAATATTATTCTCAAAATTCGAAAGTTACAACTCATTCACATGAAACATTATTCATACTTTTAAAATAAATATTAAATTTTTTGTACCTGAAAAATATTGAAATTAGTTAATAGTTAATACTTATACCATTTAATAAGTTAACTGCATTTTGCTTCGATGAAACATTTATTTTTCTTCACACTTGACAAATATACAATAAAATAATCAATTGATTTTTAAATAACAGTATAATTAAAACAAAAAATAAGGTGATATCACACTAGCAGTCAGCCATTCGAAAACCGATACAATATCAGAGTAGCCAGATTACTATCTTTCCTTTTTTTTCTTTTTTTTTTTTTTTTATTAAAATTAAATAATAATAATATTATGATTTGATTCAGGTATTATAATTATTTATCAATCGTCAGTAAAATTTAAAAAAATTATAAGAAAAAAAAAAATAAGAGACGGATCATCCGAAATACGGGACAAAAGTGTTATTTTGGACACTAGAACGCATCATTCCAATATAGGACAATTCCGTAAATTACGAGACATATGGGATCCCTGCTTCATAACGATTAAAACTACGAAAATGTTTTTTGAGCATATCTTGCATATTTCGACATTTTTGCATATTTTAAGTGCTTATTTCACAATTTTAGTGTATATTTCGGTGTTTTAATTTTTAGTGTGTATGTGTGTGTGTGTGTGTGTGTGTGTGTGTGTGTGTGTGTGTGTGTGTTTGTGTGTGTGTTATTATATATATATACAATAGATATACTCATAAGTCATAGGCACAATTGATATGTAGATTCACTAAAATATAAAAATTTTTAAATAGTGAAAGTGGACCAGTGGGATTTATCTTAAAATTATAACATTTTTTAAATACATGCATGTAATTTCTATGAATGTAGTACTGTCTCATTTTCAAGAAACAAGAGTTGTATTGAATAAATGTATTTTTGTTAATTTTTGTGAGCATACTTATTTTTTCATACACATTTAAAAATTTTAGTGCGAATATTTATACATATTCATGATTTTTAGTGTATAATATGTGATTTAAATTTTTTTTTTTTTTTTTAATATCTCAAAATTATACAAATGGCCATATTTAAAAATAATTAAAAAAAAATTTAAATAATAAATTATCACTTTCCTTCAAACTATATGAAACGTATTTATGAAAAAATGAATGTCACTCAACATGGTTTGGAACATAATGCAATTTACAGCGAAATCAAAGCCTGATAATTATTTTCAGTGAAATAATAAATTCAAACGAACATTTCTAAGTAATCAGAATTTTGGAAAACTTATGAAGTTCATTCTGAGGGTAAATGAGAAAACGGACTGCAGTGTGTTACGTAGTTACAAAGTTGTTGGAATCATTGTTAATACTAACTCCACTTCAAATAGAAATAATCGATTCGCACGAAGAGGTTTCTTATTGTTGTACACTATTACGAAGTGCACCGACCGGAGAATTTTGGGGCTAAGCATATTGTATCGAACGAATATACCGACCGAAGAAAAAAAAAAAAAACAGTAATAATAAATAACAAAACTTCTAAGCGATAAATGCATTCTCCAAAAACGAATAACTCTTTGAAGACGTGTCGATTACAGTCGACTGAATCACGGCTTTGACGACACTCTGCACAGAAAACAAATACGGTTCGCCTTTTCGAGTTTCGAATTCGGAAAAACTGGAAGAGGACAATGTGGACAACAATACATTTTCGCATTCAGTGGTTACTAAAATATATCTCAGCCGTCCAACATTTCTCGAAATAACGTTCATCAAAGACTCTTATTAAAACACTTTTACAGTAGACATAGGATTCAATAATATTTTTAGATTCCGAGTGTAGTGAAGAAGCTTAATTCATATTACTTTTTTTTTCCGGTAAATACTTTTTTTTATAGAAATAATTTTTGAATCACAGTCAGCCTCTATATGGAACTTTTGAAGTGGTAATTTTTCGAAAATCTTAACACTTTCCCGGAATTTAGGAAGAACTACCAAATATTTAACAAAAATAAGAAATGTGTTGGTGCAAGAAAATTTTAAAAATGAGAATAAAAATTTTTTTTAACACTTTTATCATCAACATTTTATTGTTTTTGTTCTTAGTTAATAGTGATATATGTGATATATACAACTGGCTGAGTATGAAATATTTTTTATGTAATATTAATAAATTTTAACATTTTTAAGTAAAATTGTCTTATATAAACTGAAACTCTATTCAAAATTGTTTTATCGAAAAAATATTTATCATTTCTTTAAATTTGAATACACCATGCAATAAATCTAAATAATAAAATATTTCAAAATATAAATGCTAAATCAATGAATTAATAAAGACATTGATCGGAAAATACATTATTATTTGAAACTTTGAGTTTGACATTTCATATTTACATTTCATATTTAACTTTGTATTATATCGATTTATCTTTTTTATTTTTGTTTAATGACTTTGATGTAATTATATCAATAAAACTAACTATATTATCATGTCCAAACCATAACCAGTAAAAAGTAATGTTATTATCACATTTTCACATCATACATTTTATTAAAAACATAATGATTAGGTGTTATGATTCAGTAAAACACTTATTTTACTTTACAACTTATTTTATGTTTATTTTAGATTCTAAGAGGAACGCAGAAGCTAGTGCTTTTACAAAAATGTTTATTTATTTTTTTATAAAGATGCTAGTCCAAAAGTTTCGATCTTCAATATTTTGTATCAGTATTTGCCTCTACATGGTCTATTAGAGAGGTAATTTTTTGAAATTCCTTAAAATTTGAAAAAAAAACCTTCATGAAAATTTAAATGTAAATTGACAATTATATAAAAAATATTTTTCTCTGAGAAATTTTTTAATATATTTAAAAAAAATGTTGTGATTTTTTTTCCAATACTTTTTTTCTCATTTAAAAGTTTTTTTCCTGTTCATAATTAATCGGGAGATATAAATCTAGGTGAGTAAAAAACAATTTTTTTTTGTTATAATATAATCTAAACATTGTAATTTCTAAGTAAAATTGGCTTGTATAAATTGAAACTCCGCTCAGAATCGTTTTACTAAAGATTATAGTTATTGTTTCTTTAAAATTTAATAAACCCACCATGTCTCACTCGAGGATCAAACAATATCCATGTTACGAAATATGTTTTTTGTTTGTGTCCCTCCCATAAGACATTTCTTCTCGTAAATACGCCCCTGCCCTATAGTCATGCCGACGGAACAGTTTGGCAAAGTTTTGTAAAACATGAATCATGACACACAATTATGACACCAATTAATGTAAATTTCATGTGAATCATATATATGGTAGAAACAATACAGTTTACAATGGCATTCAAAGGGCCGAAAAGTTGACCTTTATAACTATACAACAGAATCGTATAACGACCAACATTTAGAATACAAATTACAAGAACTTCATGCAGTATAATATGCGTTTCGTATTTTTACCACAAATTTATTTTATTTACGAAATATTTTAAACGTATTTTCATCGAAATTGTCCTGTGTTTCAAAAAACGACACTCGATTTGCTTCAGTCGTTATTGTACCACTAAACAAGCGGTTAGTGTCACTAGCATAGGCGTATTTAGGGGGCTTGGGGACAAGCCCCCCCCCAAATAAAACAGTCATAGCCTTTAATATTATTATTCCTCCTAGCTGGCCAGCCCTAGATTGTGCCCCCTAATTTTTTGTTTTTCAATAGTAGTCCGGTAACACGGCAAAAGTAACGATTGGTTTTATTTCTATATTGTATATTACCT
>JAIPRM010015253.1:0-10263 GCA_025469315.1 Stegophylla sp. TES_Ste_2020
ACCCTATAATATATATATATATATATATATATATATATATATATATATCGCCTTCAGAATAATAATATGTTATCAACATCAATTGATCGAAAACCAAACACGTTATTTTGTATGCGAGCTACGAAGATGTGTTTTTTTTTTTCAATTCCGAAACTTATAAATCATTCTATACGGCATTCTAAAAACTTCCTCTATAGAAGAGCTCTGTTGTCAATCCATTATTTTCTTTAATATTTTATGTTTTGATTTCAATTGTACTAATATTGGTTGAATTATCTTAATCTAATGTGCCACTGCATTTTTATTTGTGCTATAAAGAATATTCAAAACAAAACGATTGGGTTTATTATTAATATTTATTTATAATTAGCCATTTATTTTACCTTAAATGAATCAAAAAATTGTACTGTATTTCTAATATTGAATTATTAGTCTACTGGACCAGCTTTTATTCATGTGTTCATAATAAAATTTTTGTCAGTGCCGTTGCCTTCACTAATAGCTAACTTTATACTCCCATAAAAAGTATAGTAGATTAAAGATGATTTTCTAATATCTATAAAAACAAAATTCTACAATATTTTATAATATATAAAGTTCTATTATGAATCGAATATTAAAAATCTTATAAAATTAAGTTCTATAAAAAAAATAATATTCTATAAAACTACAATATTTTAGTCATATTTACAATTACATAGCATAACAATTATCCTTAGTGTGATTATATTATGTTAGTAATGATGAATTTGAAGCGAATGTTTGAATAAAAAAAAATCAATGTTGAAGTTTTACAGGTTTATTTTATAACTATCACATATCTTTCACTCCATTTCTGTAGGTTACCTAAATGAAAATAAGATGTCTTATGACTTGAAATATAATGTCAATTTATAAGATTCGGTTTATTACAGGACTTGATAAATAATTGTATTTTATATTTATATTTATGAAAAAAATAACGTACTTAAGCAATAGTCTAGTGTTTTTCAAAAGATGTGCCGTGATAATGTTACAGGTGTGCAACGAAAATAATATGATTGAACGAGATGGAACAAACAATAATTAATACTGCTTAGGTAGAATTATTATAAATGTATACTACGCACATTTAAGTATTTTAAATAATATTTCGTTGAAACATTTCATGGATTTTAGTAGGAAGAAAGAGAAAGAAAGAGAGAAAGAGAGAGATAATGAGTTTCGTAGGCTTACGTATTCTAATTAATTCTGTAATTAGTAATAAAGAATATTGCGAAAAAATAAATATATTCCAAGGGCCAGATTAAATCCTATAATAATCAACGTGTATAAAGGGCTTATACTGTTACGTACACGTGTATTTTATAAATAATTGCATCAATTTTAATCTAAATAAGGATAGTTATATGATCTCCCGGCCGTATAGTTATAAAAACCTCGCTATAAAGTCGTCCGGACCGTACCTTTTCCTAACCCTAGAAATCCCTTACTTTCATTTTATTGCATCTGAAATCACGGACCTGTAAATTACTATGGTTTTAATTTTTGAATCCGTTTCGTTTCTCCCACACCTACGGGTCACACAATTTACGTTTTATCAGCAAACGCTTCGTGATTTCGTTATTAAATTAATTACAAAATACACAATATTCTCGTGAAATCTACGTCGAGAGCATTGATATTTTTAACTACCCTTTTAACGTTTCATGTGTTGCGTAAATTCTTTTAAAATATGTCTTAAGTATTATTAGTTTTAAGTCAGCATATACATATTATAAGTGTGGATTGTACGGATAAATTGGATTATAATATATCTAATACACAATGATTTAACCTTCGAAGGAATTTCGTTTTCTTCTATATCAACAAGTTAGCGCATTTTTTTTTTTTAAAGCTACAGGTCCACTAAGTATCAGGTGTCTAGAATCATATTTATTTTGGCAAATCGCTAAAATTGAACACGGACACCCGTTTTCCGTCTGTGAAGTCGAAAAATATTATTGTTTAGATTAGTGTCGGCAAAAACAATTTATTCATATTGAAATAATATTTCTAGTTGCACTGCACTCTGAGAGTGTTACGAAGTCTAATGCCCGATAACTGGAACAAAATATGTTTGCTGAACAACAATACGTCATCTATCCGTAATTACTCGTTTAGTCGCCGCCGTGGCCCGTAATAGTATTGTTATAATGTCCGAAGTTGTGATATTAGATAACTTACGTGATATTGACCATCGTAATAATAATATATATAAGCGAGTAATAACGCAACACAAGAGGGGTGAGGGAATATACGTGCATTTTATGTATACGTAGCAATAACCGTGGATCGCGTACAAAATTTACTGATTGTCGACCTCGTCGGCATTAAACCCTACTACGTCAGGCTTTTTCCAAATAAATAACCATGATAAAAAAAAAAATACTTTCTCCACTTCACAATTGCATTTGTTAAAAACTAATAACAAACTCAAGTAGCCCTGTCACAAAATATCGATGATTAATATATTATTTTTTTAATAATAAATACGTTGAAAAAAAAAAAAATATGAAAGTGTAAAATATTATTTTATAACAATTATTATTTACTTACATGGCTAAGAAGAATCTTTGAAACTAAATAATTAGTCAAAGAGTATTGTATGAAACAGAAATTTATTCCTGAAAGCTCCTTCAACTAAATAATGCAAAACATTTTTTTTTAATCCTGATTGATTTTTAATTTATTTCTATTCTCATATAAAAGGGGTAAGTTCATACATGAGACATATTAAGTTGAAAAATGTATATAATAATATGTTGGTTTCAGAGATGGGCAAGATATTCTAAAATAAGTATCAATTTTACTCAATACTTACTTCCTGTAATAAAACAACTTTTTGAATTTTTAAAATTTTGATTTTTGGTACATTTAAAAAAATAATTAAAGTGTATTATATTATATTAAATTGTATGGTTATTCATAAAGTGTATTTTCATACGCATTGCTTGATACATTAAATTTGATAGCAACCAATTAATTAACCATGGTAACCATGGTTACCATATTTACCACGGTTTTCATGTTTACCACGGTTAATTAATTAATTATCAACTATATGATAGCATCATATTCACCTATGTGAAACCTTATTAAAAAAGAACAAATAAAAATAGATATAAGAATACCCGTGGTGCGAAGTATATTCGGCTTTCCTGTCCATACTTATTTTTGCTTCATTTTACTTTACATTACATTATTTTACTTCACTTTTCTTTATCCAATAAATACAGAAAAAGAAAAACAATTTTAATGAGAAAAAAAACTGTTAAACATTTCCATAAAGCTTTTTTCACATTTTCTAAATTTTCTTGCGACAAAATATTTCTAATATTATTGTCTATGTTCGAAATGTTTGAATTTTCATAAGTTTTGTATTCAAAAAAAGATAGTTTTCGAATTTTCCTGTCAAATGTTGAGTAGTTTTTGCCAAAAGAAAATTGAGAAATTCAAAAAATAATATCTCTCAAGGACCATTTAGAGGCAAATCCGGTTTCAAAAAATTGCTGGTCAAAACTTTTGGACCGGGTATTTTCATTCGAAAGAGTGTTTACAGAAAAATAAATAAACATCATTGTTAGAACACGTGTTACGTTTAAAACGACATAATATATTTTTATTATTATTGCGTCTGAAAATCTTTAGGAAAAAAAAAAAAAAAAACTAATATTAAATTAACGTCATACACATACAATATCCGGATGCAGTCGACAATAGGCCTATTGTACGAGATAACTTTATAAATAAACAACGTTTTATCGCGTTTTACACCAACTACGGCCGTTCCGTTCAGTACTGGATAGCACACAAAACGGAGGTCCAAAACGGAGGTCCCGGTAGACCGGATTTTACAGAATACCTAGTGGGGCACAGGTACTAGGGCCGGATTAAAGTTTTTGCCGCCCGTAGGCTGTAATAAATTTCTCAAAAGATTTTACACCTTGTTATTTCTACTCTAAAAACTGTTACTGTAAAAAGGGCCCATACTTCCCCCGTTTTTCACAGTACGGTATGTGGGTAACAGAAAATGAAAAATTTTACAGACCGGATTATTTGGAAAAGAGAACAAAATAAATTATAAAATCAAAAGTATCTGACGCTGGAACTGATGACAATTACTACTCACTAAGTTCTTGGTGTTTCATGGCAGTCTCACATTTAGTGAAATTATTTCTTCCGGATGGGTTATAAATCCTTTCAAATCTGAGGACCAATAACTTATCTGTTTGTAACGTTTTATTAAAAACAGTTTTTGAAATCATGATATTGAGACATTATTCGTTCATAATTTACTCCGCGACATCTACTACTTAAAATATAGCGTTACTACCGACGACATTTATTTAATTTTATCGTTTAACTTCCGTTGGCGAATATTAAGAAGTACGGAATTACAGTACATCGAGCCAGGAAACATTTTATAACGAACATGTTTAACTGCAATGTTTATAACTTTTTACCATTTTCACCTAAATTCATGAAATATATAAATATATTGAAACTTGTGTCTTGATGTGTTTTTTAACAACTAAATCTTCAAAATATTATTTTGATTAAAATTGCAAAAAAAAAAACAAAATAAAAATGCTGATGGATGGCCCCAACTTCACCGAGAAACCATTAAAAATTGGCCATTCGTGTATTTTCCTGTGTTAAAGGCCATTTTTATCAGTAAACATTATAAAGTTTGTCATTGTGAGTGATTTTAAAAAATATTAGAAAAATGCCTTAACTTTTTATAGGGTCCCTAAAGTATCACGTCTGTGATAATAATAATTATATCGTGACATTTCGTCGAATCATCTGTGTAGTATTTTGAAAGAGAGGAGAGGAATATTTTCATGGATGAAAAATTAATTTTTCAAATTGAAAACCATTTTGTACTGAAAAATTATCGACACAATATTATTGAGAAATCAAAACTATACACGAGGTTTTTACAAATGCCCTGAACACTAGAATGAATAACGGGACGTCCTTGTGTAATACAGGACGTCCGATCGTCCTGAAATAATTATTAAAAACGTATACTCAATGTTTGTAGGAAATTTCTCCGAATTCTTCGATATGCCATCCGAACGCGGAAACACCGCCCTTCCCTTATTTTAAGGGACTGGGGAAGTGATTGTTTTGGCCTCTGGGTCAGACTACGAGCGGAGAAAAAGTGTTCCACCTTCGCCAATCGTACGAGGTAGTGTGCGACCGTAAATCAAACCAGACACGAGAGTCAGTGCCTGGGAGGGTGGGGGTGATACGCGTATTATGTACGGTCAACTGCACGTCGAAATCAGTGAGGATGTCATCCTTTCCCGCCGACCCCTTCCCCCGTCCTAAAATCACTAGTATCCCCGAGACGGCTGTTTGCTACGTGTTTGCAACGCGGGCGTAACGAGCGTCGAATGTTTGCATTGCGCAATTACCGTCGCGGAAAGCCGAATTCTATAATAATATCATCATCAATTCGCTTATAAGACATACTGACACCTGTGGTTAGTAGCACCTGTGGCGTTCAGCACTCGTCGAGAACATTGTTGTTTATTGTAACACATTATTATTTGGCCATCGATGACCGAAAACGTTGAACTGCAATTATTCTGTCGTCCCTGTGCTCTGTACGCATTATTGTATAGTGTTACTGCGCATTATATACGTTTAATCACAGTGAAAGCATTTCCGTTTCGTTTTCCAGCAGGACGGTGTACCAATCGTTTTTATTAAAAACGGGTTTTTGTTCCTGATTCAATAGAATTCACAATCGCATCGCGTGCAATAAGACGCGCAAACGTCGAAGAGAATAATAATATCAACAACGCGCCTCCTTGTACGAGGCAACACAAACGCGTTCCGGATAATATTTTGCACACGTGAACCATAGGTCAGTGTCCGGAGGTCTTTGATCCACTCTAGGCCGAGGGCCACACGCGTCATGTACACTATGACTACAACATATTATTATGATGCGTGTTGTATAATTATTCCAATACGAATTAAAGTACAATTATTATGTAATTATAATTAAAATGTATGTAAAGTAAGTGATTGCATTATGTGTACAATGAATTTACTTCATACAAGTACAAGAAATGGGAGGGGAATCTACGGAATTAATGATCGAAACTTTTTGACCGGTATCTCTACCCTTCATACTATGAAAAAGAAAAAAAAAACACAGATTTGTAAAACTAATACATTCCTTGCTATCGCTCAGAATATAAAAAAAAAGAAGAAAAACATTATTGTAAAAACATTAGCTTCTTCACTTCGTTCAGAAACTAAAATGTGTTAAAGATATTTATATCATAAACAATTTTTTTTTTTTTTTTTTTTTTAATTCCAATGTTGTACACTTAAAGCCATCATTGGAAATTTTAAAAAATGTGATATTATCAAATAAGATTATTGTGCTGTTTTTCAGAAATAAAATGCGAACCGCATGCAGCCATAACGAAAGTGGTCGTATGCGGCTCGCGATCCACAATTTGGCCACTCCTCAATATTCAAATAGAACAACCCAAAAAAAAAGGTTGCAATAATTAAGATCCTATACACACATGTCACTCAACCACAATGCGCTTATTTCGTTGGTTCGAATATAAAAATACAAAACGTATAATCCGTGCGATTTTTCACTAAAATTAGGGAAAACGTATAGCGGTATAGCGTAACAGGTGGAGAAAGGCACCGATCAGCGGTGTCACTCGGTTTTCGAATAGTTTTTCTCGACTTATTCGACAGCTATAATACGGCGTTTCACCGCGCACCCGTGGCAAAGTGATTGTGAGGGTTGCTATAAGTACAATACTTGTCACCACAGTTGGCGTTTATCGATTCGATGACGTGCGAGCAGCGTTTACCCTTCGAGCTGTTTTCGATCACGGCATACGTCGCTTCTTTAATGAAAAAAGTGATGATATACACGTGCTTCCGCAAAATAGCTATACAGTGTGTTCTCACGCTAAGAACCGTATTCACATTTATTTGCAAAAAATGAAAAAGTTGTAACACTACAGCACACGAGGAACTACGACTTTCTTCCCGCAAAAAATGTCACTGAATTATTATTCAAAAACCTCAATTAAATGAGCAAATATCAAATTCATACAATCAATCTCATAAATACCTAATTTAAGTATGCAATAATTATAGTAATTTAATTTTGGTTTCCCCCCCCTCCCTAATAATATTAGGACCTAACCGATTTATATTAAATAAATGTACGTGGCTTGAGAAAAAAAAAAAACAATATTACATTTTACGGGAGGTTATTAATGTCCTTCGATTAATAACCGAAGTTTTAAGTAGGTGCACCACTTATCGGTGACCGGAGAAAAATAACGAGAAAAAAAATCGTGTAAAAAGTATCCGCGGTGGAAAGTAAATAAATTCGAATTCCCTCGCGGAAAAACAAACCGGAGCGCAAACCGTTACGAATATTTAATTAATAATTATTTAGCGTCTTTTTAATTTTTATGGCATTATATATTATACTTGTAAAATATGTACTGCGGTACTCCGTCTACGATAGACAATTAATTTAATTTCACTCATTTTTTTTTTAATTCACTACATACTATATTGCGAAAATTAAAATTAGCAACTTAGTGTGAGCCGAATTCATCGTAATTCACAGAAATTAATATAAAAATATTTAACAAATACACGTCCGTCACACACCGTACCAGTATTTATATTTTACAAATGAAATAGAATGGCCGTCAACTTTGTAATCGATTTTCTCAGGAACAGGTTGACATGAAATTAATTCAAATCAGAAACAAATTTAAATATATATTTTATTATAATTATAATTTAAAAAAATGATTTTGTGAAACATGACATTTATGAGAAATTAATTTTATAACACTCGGTTTTATGACATTCAACATTATGACATTTGACTTTCGAACACTTGGCGTAGATTCCATTTCATCTAATATTAAATAATAACTATTTATAAAATGAATGCAGATTTTAAGAAATTTGGGAATATTTTCAGGTTTAAACGTTATTTTTTTACAAAAAAATTTCTAAATTCGAATGAAGAATAATTCTTGTAAAGACTTATATAAATTCTCGTGTTAGTATAATATGTTTTAGACTGTTAAAAATCTGAATATCCGTTCTCCGACAACGAGCATCCGACGACGAGTTTTATGATAAATGCATTTTTATACATCGAACACACCGTGGTAATTTTGAAATATAAAATTTATTATTTCTACTTAAAAGTTAAACTACCGTACAGCTAATTAATCGGAAAATATGGAACAAACACATTGCACACACACACACACACACACACACACACACACATGGGATGTCTGAAATATGAAGCTGAGGGCGGGATGCTCGTTTCTAGTAATCCGCAACATCCGAGATCGACAGCACACTTTCCGTTACTCGACATGATTGTCGGCGTAATTTTTAAAAGTTTTTTTTTTTTTTTTTAATAGTAGTACATCGTTTAGTGCTACAGGAACTAACAAATCACGTTTAAACACAATATGTAAATTTACAATATTAAATAAACCACTTGCGTGTACGTCATCATTATTGTGCCGCCGAGCGTATAAAGGGGTTGGACCAAGTCAAGAAAAGAACTATGACTCTGAACCCAATCGTAATTAGTTAAAATTTAATCAAGCTCATTGAGGGGATAATGCCATTTTCCCCTGGCACTTACTGTGATCTCTTCTAAAATACTGAAGAAATAACATACACTGCATTTTTTCGTAATGTTAGCTTTTTGGTGATCTTTGGTTGACAATATATTTTCAAATTATAATATAATATGATCATTTTTTAGGAAATATTTATTTACTTATTCCATTAAATTCATTACTTATTCATATTATAATACTTTTATACAATTTAATTATGAATAAATAACCCATATCAACTTTTTTTCATGCATTATTTGGTCCCTATTTTCAAATTTTAATTAACTATTTACTCTTATTTTTATATACATTACCTGTCCCTTACACTAATTTAAAAAAAAAATTATATATTATTATATAATAACTAATACACTAAAGGCAGCAAATGTTTTTTTTCTGTTATAAACAACCTGTTTTTTATGTAGTTTAAATCATTTGTTTTAAACGTTTTAAACAAAACTATGTTCGATTAATTTGGGTGTTAAAAACCTGAAATAAATAACTGATATTTCTGGATAATAACAAAAAAAATATTTTGATGAAAGAAAATGTTTACAATTAACAAGTTAACAATAAACTCTAATAGTAGAAACCTCTAACCAAACAAATGTTATGAATTAATACGTTATTACTATTCGTAGTCACAATTATTTTTGCAAAACGAATTATTTCAATAGTTTATCAATTGAAAGCATATGAAATTCTATTCACCATATCAACTATTATCATTTTTGACATTTAATCGAGTGAAAAAAAATTATCTTTAAAAACTTCTCTACATGGACTGGGAAAAAGACGTTATAATGCATAGTTGAGGTAGGGTGGGGGGAAATGTCCCATTTACTTCCTCCCCCTCCCCTTTCCCCGATATACCACTGCGTCGGCTCAAGATAACCGACGAGAATGCGTGCGACGGGATTCGATCGATTATGAACGGTCGGGATGAAAATTAAAATAGGTATATCATCCAAGCGTCGGATAAATATGCCGTTTTTAATAATAATAATTATACTCGTTCGATAACGACGCACTCGGGTGACGACGATTAATCATCATTGCACAGGTATGATAATAATTATTATTATTATTATGAAATATACGGCGCGAAGATGGAAAATTATCGACAAGACTTTGCACGCTCGGGAAAAATATAAAATACAAGATTTTTAAACACACTAAGCACCAACTGTTGTCTGACACATAGAAATCACTCGTGGTACGTTATTACCAGAGTACGGATTTATATGTATTTGAAATCCTAAAATGTGTACATTTAGAGTGTGATTCATCAATCATGTTCAGTGAATATTGTTCACATATTGTTCACCCCATTTTTTGTCCGTGATGAAAATTCGAAAATTCGGATTTTTTTTAATGTTTACCAGTTACTATAAAAACTATTTTAGATTCTGAGGGGAGCGAAGAAGCTAGTGTTTTTACAATGATGTTTATTTTTTTTTTTAGATTCTGAACAAAGTGAAGAAGCTAGTGTTTTTACAATGATGTTTATTTTTTATTTTTTTTATTTTTTTTTTCTGTTAACACTATTTCGTATAGAAATACTTGTCCAAAAGTTTCG
>JAIPRM010015254.1:0-10263 GCA_025469315.1 Stegophylla sp. TES_Ste_2020
AAATTCAAAAAATGACCTCTTTAAAGTACAATCTAGAGGCAAATCCGGTTTCAAAAAGTTATTGATCGAAACTTTTGGACAAGTATTTCTATACGAAAAGTTGTACACAGAAAAAAAATAAATAAAAAATAAAATAAACATCGTTGTAAAAACACTAGCTTCTTCACTTCATTCAAATCTAGAATACTTAGTACTTATTATTTATAATTACATAGGTACGATGTGCTTTGTATATTATGTGTTCTAACAATCAAAACTAATCAGTGAGTTGAAGGAAAAGAGTTCACAGAAAAAATTTAAAAAATAAACATGATTGTAAAAACACTAATTTCCTCGCTCAAATCTAAATTTGATGTTTCTTTATGTGTTCATAAAATATAACAAATCATTTGATTTTAAAAAAAAAATTGATGTGCCCACGTCTATGTTGTTAAATACAATTAATATTAATTAAAATATAAATAAAATACATTGTTACGAATAAAACTAACTGTCTATCGGAACAGTTATTGTATTAATTAATTAATATTATTACCGATAACAATATCTGATGTATAGCGAGACATACGAGTGTGATTCGGTTCATGGCATTTGTACGCTGCCTCGGTCTGTCGTATTTACAATAATTATTATTGGCCAGAACGAAAACGTGTATCGAAAGTGTTCCGTGACTTTCAGTCACCAATAATATTATCAATAATTAGGTACGTGCAACTATAATATGAAAAAAAAATAAATAAATGAAATTGGGGGAACGCTGATAAAACATTACAATAATATGCTGAGTGCTAACAGTGTTTTTGGTCACCGATGAAGTGTGTATTTTGTAATAATAAAAACAATATTACGAGGTGATTTTCTGTCAAAACTCCATTGACGAGTTTATATGCACTGATTTCCAGGTGTTTTCAAAAACTCGTTAAATCGAAATAAATCGTTTTACGGAAATAATTACAACGAGTTCACCGTGTGAAATTATAGTTTAAGGGAGGAAACGGGATATCGCAGTTTTTTTTTTTATATATATATATATATACATTGTAAAGGGCGTTTCCTACGAAAAATGTAATTTACTAATGAGTCGTTTTGTTGAATTCGGGGGGCGAAAATTCTAATTATAATTTTTGACACCAATAGAGTATGCTTTTCGTGGCAACTCTGTAATTAGTTATTTGTGCTGACCGCCGCCGCCGCCGTCGACATCAACGAGATGTTATTTTTTTAAAAACGTTTTAATAGAATTTATTTGTTCCCCCCCCCCTCAACCTTTGAAACAACGCGTTCAGGGTGTTCGAGTACTTAATATTATAATAATTGTTCGAAAACGTTTTGGAAAATATTAATATATTCGCATTTATGGCGCTAATGTTACATCGGAAACGTAATTTATAACGTCTTTTTTATTTTGTTTTCACACCCGAGACGCAACACTCGGCGATTTAAAAAAACATTTTTTTTATTTATTTTTTTGTAAGGGAGTTAGATAATATCGTTACTGCTTGGCCTAACCGAATGTAAATTAAATAATTGTCTACTTTAGACACTTAAAAAGTCAAGTTTAGACGGCAAAATATTTTTCTTGTGTTTGGATTCGGTTTTTTTTTTTCCAAAATTCGTACGAATTTGCAAAGTGAAATTAACCAAAAATCGCCGGAGATCGCGAACGTTTAATATCCATTTCTAGAATTGCAAAACGCCGAAAATATGTTTCCCCTCCCCCTCTGCCTTTTATATATGCCTTTCGTTCGTTCGCAGTTTTTAACCCGTGTGAGTGTTTTTTTTTTGGAAAAAACGAAATGGAAGGGGGAAAAAAAACGTTAGCCACTCTAAAACCACTGTCATTTTCTATTTCAGATCGAACGGCTGTCGAGGACAAAAAAAAAAAAAAAAACAATACAGTTTCACCACACGTCACCGAAAAACCAATAACTATCCTTAAGTACAGACGTGCTGAATGAAAAAAAATATACGCATTGAATGTACATTTTTTATATACTATATATATACAATTTACATGTTTTATTCGAAAGATTTGGTGTATGAACGTGTGTGTGTGTTTTTTTCTGTTGTTGAACCTATTCTTTCAAAGCAATTTATTTAAAATTTTTGACTTTGAGCGTTTTTTTCTTTTTGTTTTCGAACGAGAAAGGGGAAAAAAATCAAATAACGCTACTCGTGCGAATTTTACTTAACAGCTTTTTGGAAACAGTAAAAGTAAACATGAAAAGTGTAAAAAACATTGTCGTCACGCATTCCTAGTGGGATATCTCTGAAAGGTGTATTAAATTTTATAATGAAACGACTGTTTCAAACGAAACGATTCCGAGCAGAGGTTACATTTATTTGAACAAATTTATCACAGAAATCGATAACAGTATTATCACCGCGACCAGTGTTCGAAATCAGTTTAAACGTCGATCTCGAACAAAAACAATGACGGTGTTAATATTACCTATAGTAAATCGCTAGCAAAACGGTTTTGTAAATAACTCACCAAGTACCATTGATCGACGAACAACGGATCGGGGAACCGTAACACCGGTTTTTTATTGACGTGCTTCGAAACGTTGCGGTTGGGCACGTAATCTCTTTTGAATCGTTTCAGCTCGTATTGTTGTTGCGACCATACGATCTGAAAACAAATTAAACAAAACACATAAATATGAGAGAGAGAGAGAGAGAGAGAGAGAGATATTGTGATTTATGTCGCGGATAAAATCCGGGGGCGTTTGGCGTTTCAAATCACGGACTCGTACGTAGTCATATCGACATTTCATAATATTATTACAGTATTATGGTAACGGAAAATAATTGATTTGGGGAGCGGATTTTTATGCATGTAAATATTTATCATAGATTAAGATAACCGAATTATCCAGACACAGATGTACGCATTGCAGGACTCACCGATTGATTTAAATTTCAGATGATGTCATATATTATTTTTTACATATTGCAACATAAATACATATTTTTACATTTTTTTTTTTTTATATATTGTTGTCAAATATTATATTTTTGTTAAATATAATACACGTGTTTTTTTTTGCATTTTCATAAAATGACAGATCAGTGTGTATGGATTCAATAAAAAAAAAAATAATAATAATCGGCAGATTATTATTAGATGACTAATAATTATTGAAATAGTTAAGTAATAACATTTATATTTATATCCTGATGGTAATATGTCACAAGTCATCTTTATAGAATATGTTGTTATTATTTTCACGAATGTTTGTGACAGAGGTTTCCAACCGATGGTTCATGGATCACTGGCGGCGGTTCATGAGTAATTTTTGATGATCCACAGAAAAAAAAAAAAAAAACAGTACGTTATAATATTTATTTTATTTACCTTCCAGCTATTTTTTAATTATAATTTATAGATATTGTGAATTTCGATCTACAACAGTTTTAAAGTCAAATTCCTACGTTCTTAATCAAGACCAAACTTTTGGCCGTACATTAAGTACAGTTTTCACACACATTACGAATGGGTATGAAACGGTATGATTTTTTTTTAATTGGGAGTTCTACGTCATTTTAATTTATTTGGCTACAATACAAGTCTGTCAAGTTGTTCTAACTCATACATATTATTTCATTTTATTTTAAAGTTTTAATTAAGATAATCAATTATTATCAACTGATAATAATCAATAATTATTAATGTATCGATTTTAATTTGTATATCTACTGTTATAGATTATAATTTTTTATCTTAAAACAATCGATTATAATCGATTTAAATTTTTACATATCGATTATATGGAAACAAAAAAAAAAAAATAAATAAAAATCACACAGCCCTAATAGCTACTATAATTTCTATAAAAATGAAACGTTGAAACGTAATGACTTATTTTTTCCTAATGTAATAATTATAATTGTATATATATATATATATATATATATATAAATGTTTTTATTTATATATTATGATAAAAATAAATTCAGGATATTCATGTGCATAATTTCGGTTTTTTTAAATCCTCGCACGACATTTTTACAAACGTATACGGTTAAACACATTCACGAATGTTAGCACGGAAATTCAACACATCGGTTAAAGTGTTGTTATAATAATATTATTCTCTACTGGGACGTCTGTTGGTGTTGTGCGATTCGATTCTCGACAGATAGTTTGGTGGAATAAAAAAGCTTAACGTTATGCACTTGTCACGACGAGGCGATTGGATTGCATTATTTAAAATAAATTGCACGTCAAGAGTGAAAATAAAATAAAATCGACGAGACCTCTCTTTGTTGAATATTTCGCCCACAAAGGACCGACCGCCGAAAAAAAAAAAAAAAAAAATGTTTTTTTTTCTCTTTTACTCTCTCTAATTAAAATGTATGAATTAAAAACGAAATTAATTATTTCCCGAATAAAATAATAACGTTACAATTCCAAGCGTAAACTGTAATAAACAAAATAATAATAATAATAAAATATTGATGTTAGTTCTCAAAGAAATGTTTTAAAAACTTTACAAACAAAATAAATAATATTACTATTATTTAATCAAAAAAAATTCGACCTTGTCGTTAGTCCGTGTACAGTATTTTTTTTTTTTTCAATTATTTACACGGAAATTCGATCGAATTTAACGTTTTACGTTTTTGGCCGTATGCCTTGACGGTCTGGCGAACATGTCTTTATATAACATTTTATTCTTACGTTTTGTTTTCTTATTTTTCATACGAACAGTTCTCATCACATTATACATTACATTAATGCTGTATTTAGGGGCAGGCCAAATAGGCTAGAGCCTAGGGCTGCTTTTTTATGGAAGGTGCAGGCTTTTTTTTTAAGAAATAAGAGTTTTTAGGTATTTAAATTTTTTACATATTATTATTTATATTTAAATATATTACCTATATATGATATAAATATGAATAAGAATTTACAGTGAAAAAAAAAAAAGTTACTATTTTATAAGAATAAATCTGATAATAGTATTATTTATATTAAGATTTTTATTGAATTTTGAAACTACTTGAATATATTTATAATAATATAATAAATAGGGATGAGACATTATAGGAAGGAAAATATTTTGCAAAATATGCATAAAAAGACATTAAATATGAAAAAAAATATGAAATTTTATTTTTGAAAATAATTTGACTTTAAATTTACATTCCGATAGATCATAATTATCCAAATAAAAAGCTAAATGTATTGTACTTGTAAAAATAAGGGGAGCAATAGTTTGTGAATATTGCTGAAAAATATCAACTTGATTAACAATAATTTTTTATTTTTATATTATCTCCATTTTGAAGATTATACGTCAAATTTGAAAAATGTGTGGAAACATTTTTTAAAAGAACGGTTCACAAAGAACAATTTGTTCTTTAGTTGCGTGGGTGGGTTGTTGGGGGGAGGAGGTGGATTAATTTAGCCTGTGGGCGCCAAAAAGCTAAATACGCCACTGCATTACGTTTGTCTGCACGAATTTTCATGTTTTTTTTTTTTATCCAGTTTATCATATGAGATACGCCGTCTCTCTAAGATTAGATCCGAATGATACATCAGTTGACCAATAGCGAAAAATAAAAAATTGTTAATTGATTAATTAATGTAAATATTTCAATGGTGTTTTTGAACATCCGAAAAAGCGGTTAATTTTTAGAACGATGACAGGAATGGAAAAATCGCGGGAAAAGGGGACAATTAATGTGTGTCCTCTCACATCGAATACTTTTCGTTACACGTGTAAACGTATTTAGTTCGAAAAATTTTAATAATTCATTCTATTTAGTGGTGAAAATGTATCACCCAAGGTCTGTCTGAGAGGGGTAGTAGAGGGGTTGCGAATTATGAACGAAAATAATTTTTACCCGTTACATAAACTTAAAGTTAATATGGATCTGTTTATGACATCAATTTATTTACTATTATAGTTTTTCAATCACCATTATTACAATACTCTTACGTGTCATTGAGTGATAATTAGGGCCCGGAAGTTCATGCATTTGCATGTTTTTACTGGGTGCATTAAAAAGTTGCTGGATGAGCTGCAAATTCGAATCACAATCTAACGATTTCAAAAACGAAATTTTATTTTGCATATTTTCGCATATGTTGAGGTTTTTTTTTACATAAATATGCATATTTTAAGACGAAAATTGCATTTAACTTCATTTCATTGCATTTTACTCGTGATATATGTATTTTTTTAAATTAATATTTCATAAAAATGTCGGGCTTTGAGCATATTTCAAAATATATTTGTTTAAAAATTTGTCTTTATAAGAACGTCACCAATTCAAAATAAAAACGTGTTTAAAATAATTATAATATTAACTAACTTTAATAATTTATTATCTATTTGCAATCGTCATATGCTCGACTACTGCTCTGACAACAGATCCGAAGAACTATTATTCGTGGAAGAATTCAACAGGTAATTGCGAATTATTTTAACCAAAAACGAAAATAATTAAACGTTTTTTTTTTTTTTTTTTTTTTTTTGTTTTTGTTTTTAATAAATGCATATTTAGTTCATATTTTAGCGATTTTAAGTGCATATTTTGATAGTTTTTAGTGCATGAACGTCCGGGCCCTAGTGATAATATTATGTTTTTCAAACGGATTTCTATTATGTGAAACAATCGCAGCAACTCGTATAACAATGTTGTATAACGATGTAATCAATTATAACGAATCGCATAACGAACATCGGTCAGAGGGATTGATTGGGCGAGTGGGGGAGGGGGGAGGCGATCGCCATATCGCATATTCTACCTCGAAACCGCCACCGACTAATGACGACGATTTTCACCTCGTTAAACTACCGGATCCGCGTTGAAATGGAGGAATCGAATTTCGACCGCGAGACGAGTGAACTTCAAGAAAATATTTCTCCGACCTATCCGGTGGACGGGTAAGAAAACCGTCTGAGATTCCAATAATTCGAACCGTTGTTGTCCTGAACAAATGATTACTAATTGATACGAGCGATTACCTTTAATAATTAACAATCGATATGACCAATCAGATTGTAAGTACTAATGTTATTCCGCGTGATCAGCGTATCATCCAATGATAGGTAATCCGACGTTTTACCACCGGCAATTTCCCCTCAATCGAATTTTGACAATGCAGACTTTCCCACCCGCCCCCCCCCCTCGTAGTATACGACCACATCGTTTACATCCGTATATCGACAAATGGCTGCACATAATTTTAAGTATTATTACTTATAATCAGTGTTGAGCACAACGCGATAAAATAATTATCTAGAAGAATAATTTATTATCTCACCTAGATGGATTAAAAAAAAATATTTGATGTATTATCTCGGATAAATAATTGTGAAATGATTGTGTAATCATTTTTTTTTTTTTTTTTTTTCATACTGATGATAATTTTTACTATAATCACGTCGCCTCCATTCGGCGATACCAATAATATTTTTTTGAACAACGGATCAGCTTATAGGACTAAATTATCTAAATATAGTAGATAAATTACAAGTAGGTACAATGTGATTATTATGCACCAAATATGCATATAAATCATTTATGAAAAATCACACGAAATACAACGAAAAAGCGGGACATACTTTGTACCGTACGTATATTCTTAGCCCATCGGTATGGATACCGCTGTTGGGCGTGATGCGTTTGAATGAAACGGTAAATACTTTATTAAATAAAACGATTCTGAGCTTCAGTTAGCCCTATAAATAGAACCAACATCTGTATGCATTTGCATATATTTTTTTTTTTTTTTTTATTGGTCTGGAAAATTGCTAGTGTGCACCAATATATTATGTTGCGTGGCCTATTAATTACGAACATAACATTTCATTAGCAATATATTGTAATTTTTTTAATATTTGAACGCATATTTCATGATTTTAAGCGTGTTAAAAAAGACTGGAAGAATTTTTAATATTGACACCTTTAGAGTACCAACAGAATGCGGTTTAATATGTAAAAAATTAGTGTATGAATCTTTTAGACAAATATTTCCTGGCAATAAAAAACATTTCTCTATAGAGAAAAAAACGGAATAAATATCGTTATTAAATCACTAGCTTTTTCGTTTCACTCAGAATCTAATAACAAGGGTAGATTATCGTTTATCATTATAATTAACTCGTACCTTATTTTTCAGGGTTTTTTTATTCAAATTAATTATCCCTTTTTGTATTGCTGTTATTTTAAAATTATTTTCAAAAAAATACTTAAACATTTTATTATATATATATATATATATATATATATATGGGGGTCCGTGGAAATTCCGTTAGCCCCACCGGTGTTGCAGGAGACTCCGGAAAATCCCGGATTTCCGGGCCGGTGACCGACTACAACCCTCCCCGCACGCGCTCACGTGTTTTTCGTTTGACGCCTGGCTACGTAGTCGTAGTCGTCGCTCAAAGGGCTCGGATAAAAGATAAACGACTGATCAATCTCAGACCGCCGTACACGACGGACCGACAGAACACCTTTCAAACGGACGAACAAACGCGCTCTTAATCCGCCGACGACGCCAACCCCGGTCGGTGATATCGTGTAAATGTAATGTTATCTCTGCGAACGTAGCCGTCCGACCTCTCCGCCCCCCACCCCCGCCCTCCTGTTCTCTCTGAATTTCAAAAACGGAAAAAGGTGGCCAAAAACACACATTTCGAAAACTCTATATACGTATGATGAGTCCCCTTTGACGTGGGAAAAATAAAATAAATACGGTCATTAAGAAGGTTTTGAATTTCCGACCGTTTCCTGATGAGTTGGACTAGTGATGTTTATATTCTAGAATTTCGTATAGAAATACTTGTCCGAAAGTTTCGATCAGTATCTCTATAGAACCGGTATCACACCCAGGTGGTACTTTAAAGAGGTCGTTTTTCCAATTTCTCAATAATTTTTCCAAAAACCGGGAAAAACTGTCGAAAAATTGACGAAAAACGGCAAAATACGCAATTACCGGAATTTCCGTCAAATTGAAAATTACTTTTTGACATAACTTGCAAGCTAGGGCTATTTACCAACCACTAAAAATAGCTACGAGAACATGTCATAAAAATTTCAAAAAGATTTGATCAATTTTGAGTCAAGTACGGCATTTTTATTTTCTAATTTTTGTGAAAATGTCGAGAGTTATTTTTCATGGAAATGAAAATCATGAGCAGAATGTTGTTAATATGCGTCCCCGACTGTTATTGCCCATGGAGTTTTGAGTTATTTTTTGGTGAATACGCCCACCATGATCATGGGCATGACTCGCTCCGCTCGCCTACCACTCCGCTTCAGTCCACAAATCGAAAATATCTTTCGATTAGTAGTGCAACGTGAGGACATTTTGGAAAAAAAAAAATGGCAAAAAGTAATCAGGCCGAGACCATTCGTTTTTTTTTTTTACTTTGCCTACACGAAAAAAATAAAAAATTGATATTTTCCATAAAGCCTCGATATTTTATAAAATACCTAGGTTGTAATATAATATGTAAAATAATATTGAAAATCCAATGTTTTATTTGCATTGCCTAGAACCGGCGGATGGCAATAACGCATAATTCTCGGTCATTTTGCAAAATACCCTAAACTATCGTCCACATTGCAGGTAACACAAAATAACTGACAATTACCCGCGGGAAAACGACATGCCAACACAACAACGACTATACAGCTACCTAACAGTTCCGTCTACCTGCCCGTCCGTTTTTAGTCGTCGAACAATTTACACGCCGGACGACGGACGCAATTAAAACTCACCCGATCGCAATGGTCACAGCCATTACGGTCCACGCCACAACAACTCAACCGTAACACTACACGCGGTGCACAATCAGTGCGTACCTCCGGGCGCGCGCGCTTTTCAAAAACGGATCGGGTTGCCACCCCCCCCCCGCCCGAAAACTAATAATTGTTTACAAAACGTTCTGCCAAGACGACGGTGCTTTTGATTACACTCCACCCCGTTGAAATACGCCGTTGTAAACGACGACTGCGTGCGACAAAAGACGTTTGGAAACTTGGATATTCGTTTGTCGACTCCCCTAGTGCAGGGGTGTAGAACAGAACAAAAATAATTTGAAAACGTATAAATAACTGCATAAATAATTAAATAAAAGTTCGGTAGTATGGGGGGGGCTCCATCCTCCACATATCTTCAGGGCCGTAGCTAGGCCCTGGCAAAAGGGCATTTGCCAGGGGCGCAATTATACGAAAGGCGCAATTTCATCGAGTGGCAAAAAAATAAAAAGTTTTTTTAGTCTGTTATTATTATTTAATTATAAT
>JAIPRM010015255.1:0-10262 GCA_025469315.1 Stegophylla sp. TES_Ste_2020
TCAGCTAAAATATACATCAATTAATTGTTCTCAAATTCCACATTTAATTTTTGATCGTATTATCCAGACAATATACTAGAACGATTTTGTGCAAATAATTGCTAAAACGAAAAAAATTTGAACTAGTCAATTATATTAAAAAAAAAAAAAACATCACTGTGTAGTTGTTCAAGTCAAAGATATAGTGTTTATAAATACATAAATGGAAATTTGTGTAGAATATTTGTATATAAGATAATAAATCATTCATCACATTACAAACATATGAAAATAATATATACCGTAGATGATGGTGAAACCAATGCGCATACAGTTTAAAACTACTACAGCATAATTATTCTTATTTCCCCTCACTAGTCTTGTTTTATCATTCATAAAATGTACAATATTTGTTTGTTATTTATTTAATCAAACATCACTATACTATGCTGTGTATGTAGATATTAAAACTAACTATTTGTAATATTGGTGAACTGAAAAACATATTATTTTAGGTTATCAACTTGAATTGGCTTTGGAGGATTTATTTGGCCGTTGGCGTTACAATATTGTCAATGTGTACAAAGTCTCTCCAAAAGATCAATAAATGTTACAAAAAGGCATTAATAAGCGTTTGAACTATTGGCAAATATGATTTTTCAAAAGAGTGGATAAAATTTCCTGATAACGTGAAATGATTAAAGAATAAGTCATTTATAGATGTTTCTATATATGACAACTTTACTTTGTTTAACTGTGTATGTAAGTATTAAAACTAATCATTTGTAATATTAATGAACTGAAAAAATTATTATTTTAGGTTATCAACTTGAATTGGCTTTGGGCAATTTATTTGGTTGTTGGCGTTACAATATTGTCAATGTGTACATTATCTCTCCAAATGATCAATAAATGTTACATAAAGGCATGTAATTGGACATGAACTCTTGTTGAATATGGTACATCACAAGAGTGGATAAAATTTCCTGAAAATGTAAAGCGATTAAAGAATGAGTCGTTTATAGATGTTCCCATAATTGAAATCTTTACATTGTTTAACTGTGTACGTAAGTATTAAAACTAATCATTTGTAATATTGATGAAGTGAAAAAATTATTATTTTAGGTTATCGACTTGAATTGGCATTTTGACAGATAGTAGATGGTTGGCGACACAATAATGTCAGTGTGTACTGTGTCTCTCCACATGATCAATTATGGCATTAAAGAGGCATTCATATTTCTTTGAACCATTGGCAAATATAAAACATCAAAACAGTGGATTTTTTTATTTCCTGATTCTGTGAAATCTAATTTTTATTGTATGTTAAGTGTGTATTTACAATTCAAATTCAATATTTAATAAACCTTATTATATTCATATTTAATATAAGAATGATGTTAGGAAATTTATCTATTGATAAAATTTATGTTAGATAGTTTTATAATATGAAATTAAGAATGATTTATTTGTTGTTAAATTATGTACTTGCTCATTACTGCCTCATTACTTTTATACATATTTTCTAGGAATATGTACTTAGTTGCTTTCAAATAAAATTGATGTGGCATAGTCTTCATATAATTATTATTAAATAATTCAGCTTTCTTCATCTAAAATTTTTTATTGTGTTTTTAGAGTAAAACCGACATGAATCTCTCAATGATAATTCATCAAACCAATTGCTATGATGATGCACACAGGATGTTTTGTTATTGATTACACAAGGTTGATAGAAATTGATTGTATATTGTGTGTGTGTTTGTAAATTGTTTTATAATAGGAACTATGTTTAATTTAACATTAAATTATGTGTTATTCCTTATTTAGAAATTTGTTTATTTACATTCTATTTGTATTTTATCTATTATCAAGATCAACATCTTTTTGAAATCAGTATTTCCTCATTATATGGTACTTTTGTTTTGTCATTTTTTAAATCTTCAATTTTTTTTTCTCAAAATTTGGATGATATTAATCTTTATTTGAAAACTAAAAAATACTCTGACTTTATGTTATCAGTTAAAAAATTTTAAAACTTTGAATCACATAGATTGTCAAGTATATGAGTAATATTTTGGAAAAAGAAAACTTTGAAATTGTGGAAAATTTTCTGTTTATTTTTATTTAACACATTTTTCTCATAAAAGTTTTTTTTTCCATTTTATTTATCTTTCTTCCACTTCTTGATTTATTGAATAAAAGAGAATAAAGTAAAATGTAACAATAAAGTTGGAGATATGTCACACCATATTTATTCTCCGCTTTTGAGTCTTATATTTTTGATGGGAACGTTGAATATGTTGACCATTATTATCATAAGAAGTTATAAATTACTTTAATCTAATTTTTATTATGTTAAACCCATTCTCCTAATATCCGTCTTCTGAAAATAGTCTTGATATTAAGTATATTTTAATGTCGAAATGTTTGTTTTAGATTTCTGCTTATCTAATTTTTGTTTAATTAAAATGTGTATTTTTCAAGATTATGATTTAAGTAAATTTTCATTCTGTATATTTTATAATAAATTTTGTATTAGAAATATATGGACAGTGAATTGAATGTTTTTCTAGCAATAAATTTTTTTAAATAATTTATAGGATTCTTTTTTCTTTTTTTTGTATATTGAATGTTTTTAAAAAAAATATTCAATAATTAGTTTTTCGTTACTACCATTTTCCATACTTGAATAATTTTTTTCTTTTTAATTTAATTCTTTATTATTGGCTTTAAATAATTATATTAGTATAAAATAATAAATATTCATTTTAACTGCATTAATTCTAACTCATAATTGGTCATATATGAGACTTATATTTCATGATTATTATTGAATATCTCTATATAATTGTGATAATAATAATATATATTATTTACTTTGGAATTTGATATTATATTTTTACAGTGATGCCATTATATTTGAAAAAAAAATACTGTTCAGTATAGTTTTTTCAAGTCTATAATATAGTGTTTCTAATTTTGAATTGTTTTTGTTCAACACATAATATGATCTTTAAAAAATCTTTGTTATTATTTTAAATACTTATTTTTTCACTTAAAATGTATAGAGGTTAGTTACACTCTTGTATTCTTTAGTCAACAACAATCTCGAGATTTATTTATTTAATTAAGATTTGTATCAATTTTATTGACTATTATGTGTATATTGAAACGTAAGATTTGTGTTGGACTTGGTGTGTCAATTTCAGTACTCGGTAATTAAGTGAGGTACTCTCTTTCCCTTAAATATATATATATATATATATTCTAACTACAGTATATCTATGTTTTCAACAATACGGTTTTTCCTTTGTTTTGCAGATCTGGCATGTTGGGCACAAGGAAAACTTTATAGAATGTATTTAAAACCTGGTTATTTGCGTTACGTGCACAGATTGGATTGCACAAGCCTACACATTATACTTTAAGGATCTTATCCTTTTGTTCGTTTATAAAAATCAGGATAGAAAAAAACTTATTTAAAAAAAAAAAATTTTGTTTTTCATTTTTTTAACATTTTTATGTTTTATAACACTTTCAGTTACAACTCATAATTACCAATCAATTTTCTCTTGCGACATATTGTGACAATATTGAAATATATTGGTGAATAACCACAACATAAATATGTTTAATTTTTAAGTTCTTCAGTTTATAAATGATATTATTGAGGTTTAATGTGTATGTTACTTCGGTAAAAAAT
This sequence comes from Stegophylla sp. TES_Ste_2020, assembly GCA_025469315.1. Classification (NCBI taxonomy): domain Eukaryota; kingdom Metazoa; phylum Arthropoda; class Insecta; order Hemiptera; family Aphididae; genus Stegophylla; species Stegophylla sp. TES_Ste_2020. Next base: position 3,686 of record JAIPRM010015255.1, read on the forward strand.
GACGGATTAAATTGTATTTTGTATTTAATTTACTTTTAAAATAAAATTTGATTATTAAATCAAATTTATATTGAATCTTATATACAAATATGCGCTATGTTTTTTTTACATCTGAATTAACCTTATAAATTATTATTAACCCAAATATATATACATTTATTTGTAACCAGAATTTTTCAATAACCCAAAACACCTAAACTCTTTATTTGACATCTGTAATCCGAATAAATGATGTGGGTCCAAAGCTCTGGAGTACCTATTATAGTATACACCTCAACCCTCCACCCACCAAGGCTATGTCACTAGGTAAGTTTATTAACAAAACTTGTAAACCACTCCCATAAGAAAATCTTGGCTACGCCAGTGTAAAAGAGACTTGAATATGATTTCTCTATGACGCTCTAAATCCGATTTAACTTCTACGTCTCAAAGATCTGTAATAGTTATAATATGTGGGTCTACCTTAGAGTTAATCCAAACCAAATTGTATTTTATTTAGTATAATTCTCAATATTTGTATAATTGATAGTTCATTAATCTCTTCACTTTTTTATTTTATTCGTTAGATTAGCATAAACAAAAATATTTAAAATAATTTGGTCAGTAAACTTATGTTGAGCATGGCATTTTTTCAACGATTTAAAAAGAGACTTTCTATTAAAAGACTATAATTTTCATTGTGTTGTTTTTCTTTTTGAAGATTATTATTATCATTTTTTTATTTAAAAAAGATAATAATATAATAACATTGCAAATGAAATTTAACATGCAAAATTGTTGATTAATTTGTCCCATCAAACGTAGTTTGTGGAGGGATAAATGATGTGAGTTACAACATATAGAAGTACAGGTTATGATACAACTAAAACTTAACAAAAGAAGAAAATTATTCAAATACAAATACAAATATTAATCAATTTATAATAAACATATTAATTTCTATACAAAGCAAAATTTCTTAAATAATTTTAGTCTACAAATTGTTTTTCAAATAATTAAATATAATTTTTTTTATTTTATAAATATCCTAATTTTTTCTTTAAATTATTAAATTAAATTTTATTACATTTTTATTACATTTTTTTTAATGTGGAAAGGCATAAAAATATAAAATTAAAAATAGTTGGACCTAAATATTAATATTAATATAATGCTTTAATTAATATTAATATAATATAATATAATGCTTACCAAATTTTTTTTTGTGTACCAAATGTTAATGTTATACGCTTTAATATCAAGCTTGTTAACTTGTTCACTTATAAATTTTTTTGACTCCTATAATATGACAAATTGCTTGTACAGATATTTAAGTGGAAGCACATAAAGCTCTTCATAATTTTGAGAGGAGAATACTTGTAAATCATTACAATCATTAATCAGCATATTCTTGCTATCACATTTTGTTATACTTCTATGGGTCTCATTGAAATATTTGAACAGCCTCCCAAATTATTAAAATATACTGTAAAATATATTTGTATACGGCTACATAAATAGTGCGCATAAATTCAACAGGTATAATTTTGTTTAACTTTCACATTTTAAAATAATATATCCTAAACGCATAACTAAATTATTGATATTCACATCCCACCATAGATGACACCTATTAATACACCTGGATATTTAATTCTATTCACTCTTACTATTTTCTGACAATTATAATAATTAGAACTAATATCATTACACGAAAGTATTATTATTTCATAAATTGGAATAACAGGTTCATTTCTTATAGAAAAAGTGACAAAAATAGTTTTAATAATATTTAGTGACAGTTTTTTACCATTCAACTCGTTATACATGTTATTGACCACGATTTCTGATTTTTTTATACATTTTCCCACGAGTGGTTTCAAAAAAGGAAGCAAGTATCATCTGCGTCTGCGTAAGTAACTATCAAACCATCAATACATAAGTTAATATGATAGGATAACAGAAATTATTTCATATTCCATAGCTATTTACAGATGTATTTTTGTCTATTTACAATTTTTCTCGATAGTAAAATAAGAAGCAAGTGTTTTTACAATTATTTATATTTTTTGTATGAATACTTTTTCGCATATAAATACTCGACCAAAAGTTTTGATCAGCAACTTATGGAATCAAAACTCGTCAATAGATAATACTTTTAAGAGGTAATTTTTCGTAATTCTTAACAGTTTTTTTACAATTTAGAAAAACTACCCAAAATTTGGCAAAAATGCACTTAAAATATATATTTTTTTTAATCCAAATTTAATATGAAATTTTAATCATGAATATACTATAATAAGAAAAATATTTTGATGAAAGAAAATATTTAGTATGTGCAATTATTTTTACTGTATTTTTTTTAGATTCTGAACAAATTGAAGAAGCAAGTGTTTTTTCAATGTTTTCAATGACGATATTTTTTTTTTTTTTTTTTTATTTAAATATTTTTTTGTATAGAAATACTTATCTAAAAGTCTCGAGCAGCAACTTTTTGAAACCGGATTCGCCTCTAGATGGTACCTAAAAAGGAAAAACTATCCAAAATTTGATAAAAAGGACTAGTAACCTTTTTTTTTGTTGATTCAAACTTTATGAAAATTTAAACATAAATAAAGAATAATATGAGAAATATTTTGGCAAAAGAAAATTTTAAAAATGTGAAAAAAAATTGTTTCCTTATACTAGGTATTTTTCTCATTAATTTTAGATTCTGAACGAAAGTGTAAAAGCTTATGTTTTTACAATGATGTTAATTTTTTTTTTCTTCCTCTGTGAACACTTTTTCGTATAGAACTACTTGTCCAAAAGTTTCGATAAATAACTTTATAGATCCAAAATCGAACCCAGATGGTACTATTAAGAGGTCATTTTTCAAATTTCTCAATATTTTTTTTAATAATGCGAAAAAACTGAAAAAAAAAATTTCAAAAAACGGCAAAATATGAAATTACCGCAATTTCCGTAAAATTGGAAATTACTTTTTGACATAACTTCTAAAATAATGCAGCAAAGGACTTGAAATTTTCACCAACCACTAAAAATAGTGACGAGAAAAATTCATAAAAATTTCAAAAAGATTTGATCAATTTTAAGTTAAGTACAGCATTTTGAAAGTTTCGGAAAGATCTAACTTTTTGTTAGTTTTTATGTAATAACATTTTTGATTTTTGATATTTAAACTTGAAAATTTAATATTATCTCACTGACTTATACGTCTACTTGACCTGAAGAAATCTCGAAAATCGTTAGTCAAATTTTTTTTTTATAACCGTTTGAAGTTAGAATTTCGACGTAATTCGTTAGTTTTACCTAAAATCACGCACTTTAACGTACGTATAATAAAATTGGCCAAACCGATTGTTTTGAAATTTGGGGTCTAGATAGAAAATTTCATTGCAAATATTTTGGTGCAATAAAATTTCTTACGGACAAAGAATTAAACATTTTACAAGAGTAAGACTGAAAAAAACTCGAAAGTACGGTAGGTAATTGTTATTCGCTTATCTTATCGTACGTATTTTTCGACGCTTAATTTAATACGATACAAGTCGGTAATTACGGTGTGGCCTTTGGACTGCCACCCAAATACATTTCTAAGAACCACAATGCCTTATCAGTTGTCACATATTACACGGACCGCTTGTGTATGTATACACTATTATATGTTTATGTATACTTGTATATTGTATATTATGTTATGTTTACACTATTAAATTACAGTATCTAACCTCCTATTTTATATTTATATTATTTACTTCCTTCTTTATATTATTAACTTCCCTCGTTCAGAATCGTTTTATTGAAGAAATGATTTATCGTTACTTTAAATTCAATACACCAGTCAAAAAATCCCACCCGTCGTGCGAAGAACACCCATCGTGCGAAGTATGTCCGGCTTTTTTTTAATAATATATTGTACTTATCAACGTTCAACGTACATCATTTTATGCAATTAATATACCTTGTCAAAGCTATTACTTTGAGAGTGATCAGGGGTTCGACCCTCCCCCGAGACATTCTAAAATTAATAGCAACCCCATAAAAATATATAACCCTAAAAAAAGGTTTTTTTGTACCCCCTCACCGAAATTTGTTTTAAGTTCAGTCACGGCTTTAAATTTTATACTATACATAATACGATAAGCGTTTTTTACTGTACAAACTAAATAAATAAATGGAAAACTGATTTGAAACTTTCATAATTTTCAAAACAATATAAATTTGTTACTTATCTATAAATAATATAACCTAGTAAAATATATGTTTTAAAAATCTGGTATACTCGGCACCTTGGATATTCTACTATCCGGTCTTCGGGAGTCGGGTGAGATACTTTTGATTGGTGTATTAAATTTTAAAGAAATAATTTATAAATCGTCTTATCAATAAAACAATTTAAAGCGAATCTTCCGTTAATATACAACAATAATTATTAGTTTGATAATAAAAATTTTTGAAAAAAATAAATGAAATTTCACATAAAAAATTTTCTTTCAACTAAATATTTTTAATATTATTACCATTCTACATTTAATTCGTCATAAATACAGAATTTAAAAAAATAATAAAAGCGTTTGGGAAAATATTTGGTTGTTTTTTCCAAATTTTATATATTTAATACATTTTATTATCATATGAAAAATGACCTCTTTAAAATATTATCTAAAGTTGAATTCATAATATTTTCTGGTTGAAAATTTTTGACAAGCATTTTTATACGAAAAAAATATTTACAGAAAAAACATCGTTGTGATATCATTTCAGCTTCTTCGTTCCACTCAGAATTTAAAATTGAAATTTTAAATAAATCAATATTATAAGTATTAAAATTGTTTTTATCTGGCTTTGGTTGTATTTTACCAATAAACTCATTGACATGTTGAAAAAAAAATACTAATACATATCATAAGCAAGGGGGGATCCTGGAGGGGTCATGGCCCTCGCCGCTTTTTTGGTTAATAGTTGTATGGGATATTTATTTTCTATAAATATTTTTAAAATCTATTCTTATTCAATTAATAAATTCATTGTTTACTTACCTAATACTAAATTGTTTAAAAAAAAGTTAATTTTTGCAAATATACCTAATATATCAATAGGACAATCTTTAAACAATCTATCAGTATATTATGTAAATTAATTGTCAAATACCAAATAATAAAGTAATAATTCTATTTACTTTTTTTTAACCTTTAACAAACCATTTATACGAAAGCACATTTTCTAAACTTCGGTGGATTAGAAACATTAACTACAAGAAAGACTCTTATAGATCCATTGTTTTAGTTCATAGAAAAGCAGATGACTAAAACTATTAGATGACGAAATAAATGAGTAATTAAAAAGGCATATTTCACACTATGCACATTATTTGATCCACGAGTAGGACTTGGTGGATGTGTTTAAATTTAAAATAATAAATCATCTATTTAAGAAAACTATTCAGAGTGGCCAAAACAATTTTACTTAAAAATATAAAGTTTATTAGTATTATAAAAAAAACAGCCTGTTTTATATTCCACTTTTAACTTTACTGATAATAGGAAAAAAGTTTTAATGAGACAAAATAATCACATATCAACATTTTTTTTAACCTAAATATTCTTCATATTATTGTTTATCTATAATTAAATAAACCTTTAATAAGTTTGCATTAAGTTTGAATAATAAAAAATAAATAAATAAATAGAGGTGCTTTAAAGTTCCATCTAGATCCAAATTCTGATTCAAAAAGTTGCTGGTTGAAACATTTGGATAACTTTCACAATATGAAAATGTGTTTTGAATAAAAATAAAATAATAATAAACATGGTACATTTTTGCTCCAGTCAGAATCTAAAAATGAAAATTCATCCCCTATTAATAAAATTTCAATAATTTTTACATTTATGACTAAGGACTACCCTAATATATATATATATATAATATTGGCCTTCTTGGTAAAAATTGCAGTGGGTACCCTTGTTCATAAGTAGGTACCTATCAATTATTTTCATACAATTCTATCACCAAACACTAATCAATACAGATTATTTCAATGAATGATGTACGTCAATCCAAAAGGCCAATCACCGTCGACTACAAGGAACTAAAATATTTGTTGCCTTCAACAACAACTGTATTCTCTTTATTATGTTAAAAAGTCATAGTAACCACATGTTTATCTTAAGATTGTGATTGCGTAGTCGAACACGTCCTTTTAATTATTTTTTCATCCCAAAATCCATGTGTGTCGACTCAAATACGAATTTATACAAGTAATGACCCCCCTGTATATGGTTTTAGGGGACACATATAAGAAGTATTTATAAGACATTAAGCATCACTTGACTCATTTCGCAAAACTACCCTTGGTTGTTTTGCAAACTCGTGTCACACCCTTCACATTTCGCGCTCAGAATTCAAATCAATACATCCCTCGATACGATATGAAAAACCATATCGGTTGGTTATAAGCTTTTCGTTTAACATAATATATTTTTACAAATATATAATATAATACTAAAAAACACTAGCTTCTTCACTTTGTTCAGAATCTAAAATTAACATTATTTACACATATTAATAAATTAGTAAATAATGAGTTACTATACAA
>JAIPRM010015256.1:0-10262 GCA_025469315.1 Stegophylla sp. TES_Ste_2020
AGAGAGAGAGAGAGAGTTAGTGAAACCGATCGGCGAAACGACCTCTCCATTACCGCAACGGTTGAACACTGACGACGAGACGACGGCTACTATGAATTTTATTTTATTATTAAAAGCAAAACGATTGTCATTGGTCGAAACTACGTTCATACCTGATTGGCTATTAGGATATTTTTAATCAAATAAGATTTTAAACTAATTAAAATATTATATTATACATACCACCTGTCACAATTAACATTAATATTACGATAATTATTATAATAACAACAATAATTAAAAAGATGCAATAAAACATTACCGAACAACCTCTCGACCTTTTGTGTATTAATAACAAATATGTAATAAAATAGGTAATTTGTCCGTACTTTCTCCGATTTTTTTTCAATCAAACCCTTGTAAAATGTTTAATTCTTTGTCCGTAAGAAATTTTATTGCACCAAAATATTCGCAATGAAATTCTCTTTCTGAGCATCAAATTTCAATTGGGCTAATTTTCTTATATGTACGTTAAAGTGCGTAATTTTAGATAAAACTAACGAATTCAGTCGAAATTCTAACTTCAAACGGGTATAAAAAAAAAAGTTGAGTAACGATTTTTGAGATTTTTTCAGATCAATTAGACAAACATATCAGTGAGATCATATTAAATTTTCAAGTCTTAATATCAAAAATCAAAAATTTTATTGCATAAAAACTAACAAAAAATGAGAAATTTCCGAAATTTTCAAAATGCCTTACTTAACTCAAAATTGATAAAATCTTTTTGAAATTTTTAAAAAATATTTTCGTAGCTATTTTCAGTGGTTGGTGAAAATTTCAAGTCTCTTGCTGCATTATTTTAGAAGTTATGTCAAAAAGTAATTTTCAGTTTTACGGAAATTTCGGTAATTGTGTATTTTGTCGTTTTTTGTCAATTTTTCGACAGTTTTTTCATGTTTTTGAAAAAAGTATTAAGAAATTGGAAAAATTACCTCTTTAAAGTACCATCTGGGTGTGATTCCGATTCTATAGAGATACTAAACGAAACTTTCGGACAAGTATTTCTATACGAAAAAGTGTTTACAGAAAGAGAAAAAATAAATAAATAATAAACATCATTGTAAAATCATAAGCTGCTTCACTTCGTTCAGAGTCTAAAATAAATCTTTGAACATTAATGACGGCTATGTCTCTATGATTTTAATGTAGATATTAAAAATAATATCTACAAATCGTTTTAGACCTTCAAAATTAATTTATCTAGTTCTTTATCTACTCTTCTTTTTTTAATTTTGAAACTTTTACTTCGTTATATTTTCAAGCAGAACAAAACGTTAACTCGTATACACGGCTTACGACATGTATACTGATAAGTGATAATAAATAAAACATTATTATATATGTTCCCTCAGCATTAATATAATTCCTGGCTTTTAAGTCACTGAAGAAAAAAAATTCAGTTATTTTGTTTACACACAAGATATCATTTATAAGTAAGGTAAATACAAAAATAACTAAACTAGCAATAATAATTTTATCAATCTGCAATAAGGGTGTTCAATAATAATTATAATATGTAAAAAATATAAAATATGTATGTATATGATCTATTTTCTATATAAAAGCTATAATTATAAACTAATAGTAAAAAAAAAAAAAACAAATTAATAATATTGTTGTTACCATTAAAAAAAATATGCACTATGTTGAAAAACCAGTTTTTCTCTAAAGCACTACACTATAAACTATAATATATAATAAATATATAAATCATACCACACACCATGTATTTCAATAGGTACTTATTATTACTTACTCAAGCAATTGAATTTAACTACCTAAACTTAATGTATTTTTTCACTCTTGAATTTAAATAACGATTATTACAATAGTAAAATGAAATTAGCAGCAGGTCACTCGGTTAGCAACATGTTTAGTAGTTACCCCCACCGATCGGTCACGTGTTTTTTTTTTTTTTTTTTATATCTAGACAGGTAAATGATGGCGATTCGGCCAGTTTGTGAACTCAATTGAGCTGGTGTATATAGTTCTCGCGGGAAATTAATTCTTTCGTAAGTACCTTACACAATATTATTATTTATTTATTTATGTTACAAAAATATAAGGGTTGCTTTGTTGATATAAATCTTCCTCGGCTGTGGCTGTCTAAACTTTTTTATTAATTTTTTTTTTTTTTTTAGAATTATATTTTGAACAAACAAGATAATTTATTAATTATTATAGTAAATTAAACTAACAAATTTAATATATTAAATAAATAAATACAATTCACTAGGCATATCAAAAAATGTTAATTTTAACAAAATGAAATAATCAAATTCGACTTTGTTTCTGAATGAACTTCACTCGGTAAAACTGATATTAAAATTTATAATATTTACTAATAAAACACATTTTTTCCGAATAAACTAAAACAATTTTAATGCAAAATTGTCTATAGAGTTATTGTTTAAGAACTCAAAAAATATTGGTAGTTGAATATATTTTAAGAATCTCTGTTTAATCTTTTATTTTCTACTACCTACTCACAAAATTTAGTCTGTGTAAATCATTTTACAAGTGTATTCATTTATTATAACCAGTGTAATAAGAATAATAACTACTGTTAAATTTTCAATATATTTTTTAAGCATTACTTTTAATAGAATTTTCGATTTTAGAGTTACTGTTTTTACTCGGTATAGGTGGTAAATCAATCGATTTTTTTTGATATATATATTAAAATTTTTCTATAGTAGTTTACGAACGAATACAAAAAAATAGCCATAACTGTGTGAGAACGGGTATCACCAGAGTTAAGAAATGCGCTCAAACAATAAAATTGTCAAGTGGTTTACGCAGTTAGAAAAAAAAAATGTGTATTTTGCTCGTTGGGGTGTTCTTCGCACGTCGGGTGGAATTCTCTTGACGGGTGTATTGAATTTTAAAGAAACGATAAATCATTTCTTCAATAAAACGATTCTGAACGAAAGAAGTTAATAATAATATGAAAAATAAATGAGAAAAAAAAATTTTGGACATTTTTTTTTAACATTTCCAAAATTTTCCTACGCCAAAATCTTTCTTATATTATTTTCTATCTATGTAGTTAAATTTTCATATAGTTCGGATCAAAAAATGATGGTTTCCGAGTCGTTTTTGTAAAATTTTGGGCAGTTTTTTCCAAAAAAAAAAAATTGAAGAATTGAGAAATTCAAAAAATGACCTCTTTAAAGTACCATCTAGAGGCAAATCCGATTTCAAAAAATTTGCTGATCGAAACTTTTGGACAAGTATTTCCATACGAAAAGTTGTACACAAAAAAAATAAATAAACATCATTGTAAAAACACTAGCTTCTTCACTTCCTTCAGAATCTAAAAATTGTTTGTATAAAAAGTTAGACATATTTTGCCCCATGGGAATTTTTCGCTTGAAAAAATATATTCTTTCACAAATATTTTTCAAATTTCAATATTTACATTTCCATAAAGTTTTAATTGTGTTTTCGTCAAATGAAACGTAGCTTTTCTTAAATTTTGCAAAAATATTGAGAATTTTAAATAAATTGACTACCCTAAAATGCCATCTACGTAGATGCAAATTTTTATTAAAAAAGTTGCTGGTCGAAACTTTAGGAAAATATTTCTATATGAAAAAGTGTTCAAAGAAAAAAAAAATAAACTCCATTGGAAAAAAACTTGCTTCTTCACTCCACTCAGAATCTAAAATTTACAATATGACCCACAAAAAATTTAATAGCGACCCTCAGTTTGGGAACCTCTGATTTAAAATGAAAAAATAAGAAAACGTTACCCTAATAGTCCCTGTATAGTCGAAAAACGTTTACATGATGTGTTACTGTCGTGTCGTTGTTGTCGAAGTAGCGCGTGCGCGTACCCAGAAGTAACGATTAATCATTGCAGGTAAGATTAAAATCGTGTATGCTAATCAGTAGGCAAACCGGTTGCAGATTTGAGCTTATGACGGTAAAAATAGTGCCCGGGGGGAGCTTACCTCCGCGTTCTCGTCACCTCCCCCCTCCCCCCGATCGTAATTAGATGCCCCGTGATAATGACGATGATGATCATTGACGATGATGATGATGACGATGATGATGCAGTCGTCATGAATGGAACGACGATTTTGTCGAGAGAAGACTCTTTGGACGGTTGCCAAAAGTAGATTTATACTCAGGTCGTTGATCCTCGTCGACGACCGGATCATATTATTATAATATATAATATATTTATTTCGTTTGAAGCGTGTGTGAGATAATTATGTGAAATAAAAGCAAATTTTAACTTATATCGGGTACCAATCATAATTACACGTTTTTCTATAAATCGCCGTCGAGTACTCGACACGCCACACCCTACAAAAATATTCAATTTTTTTTTTTTTTTTTTTTTCATTTATATTTTTTAAATTCATTCAGCTCGCGTTCTCGTTCCTATGCATCCTACCTCAACTCGAAGCGCATCGTTATTCGTGGCTACTCGCCAATATTCTACATGAATGATATTATAAACACTATGTATCATTCAAAGCAGACCTATTGCAGCAGATGCAACTCCATTGATTACAAAAAATAAAATATGTTATTTTGTCATTTGGCTCGCTGCGTGTACCACAATGGCTGCAATTACGTTATAGCATAATTTCATATTATGTATTTTTTTTTTTTTTTTTTGAAACGCAATAAACTTTCACGCAGGAACACAGATATATAATATGCAACAAACTAGATTGCTAACTCTCCAGCTATACCTCCCGTGTATTACCATCGGCCATTTAAAAAGAGTCCTAGGTGCCTATCACATCAATTTGGTATTGATTTTAAGTGCATATTTCACATATTTTTCAATATTTAATTTCAGATTTTCTTGACATTGAGAAATTTTTTTCTGAATACCCAAAGAGATTAAATATTATTTGATATTTTTATTTGTTTAAATGTAAGCTTAAAAAGAATAAAGATAAAAAAAAAAAAATGAAAGAAATGTCATAAATAATAAAAGAAGAATTAATAATACATATTATATAATATATTATACAATACAATTTTTAAATATTTTGAGTTTTTTCAGTAAGATTTATGTTTTATAAGAGATTATTTTAGCATTTTTGCATATTTTTAGAGCATACTTTAAGTTTTTTTTTATAGCTATAAGTCCCTAGCCCTAGTTATATCGTTTTATTTTTGACCCGCGTTTATTAATATTTGTGTTTTACAATTCAGAACGGAACGATTGTTATCAACGTCAACAACGGATTATTCGAATGCCAAGAAGACAACACCATGTATTTTATTAAATACACTTTAATGCTGATATTTAGCGCTGCACAGATATCGATCGGTTTCACGAACACTACTTTCAGAAAACACAAGGTCTGACAGTCTGACTTATATGCAGTGGCGCAACTAGGATTTTTTCAAGGGGGGGGGTTGTCCACCTATAATTTTTTACTAGGTATAATATTATTTAAATATAAAATTATAGTCAATGTTTACATTGACACTTTACACAAAAATTCATTGAATAGAAATTTCATGTAACAAAATCTAACTGCCTTTTTTCTGAGTTAATTCTCTACGTTATTCGTAGTACATAAATAAAATTTAGCGTCGCATATTCGACAATATGAATTTTTAAAGCATTTTTAAGTAGTTTCTCTAAAAATTAAAAAGGATTTTTCAGCATAAATATGTTACAGACAACTTTAAAATAAATGTTCAATAGATATCTTATTTCTTGACTTCTACTATATCATAATACATTATTTCCAATTTTATAATTTCTGATAGACGTTCTAACTCCTACTGATAACCTAATGTTATCCTAACCTATTTCATAGAAAATAGCGAGCAATGTTGAAATAATATTATGTTTATTTTAAACATGATATTATATTTCTGAATTAATTAGAGGTTATAAATTGTATATAGTTAAGAGGATTTCTTTTATTCAAAATTGCTCATTGAATAAAATTTCCATAAATATGGCATTAAGGGGGGTGGGTGATGTCTAGACACCCAAAACAACCCCTTGGTTGCGCCACTGCAGTCATATGAAGCTTCGCTTCGCTCGATCGATTCCATCAGTGCACATAATTTCTCTTTACAGGTTCACAATATCGTGTTGTATCCAGACAAGCATTCGTGGTGCACGAGCACTGTCATCAAACAAATCATATCCGACGCAGACTGCGATCCCGTGGAGATGGACAACCGCGTTTGCCTGGGAGCTTGTTTCAGTTACTCGATACCGAGAACGTTGCCGGCCAACAGTAACGTGGACGAAGTCAACTCGTACTGCGACTCGTGCCAACCGTTAAAGACCTCGTGGGTTCCGGTGAGTACACACAGCAGAGGTTCCCAAACTTTTTATGATACGCCCATTTTAGGCATTTTTTCGATTTTGGCGACCCGCAACAATAATCAAATATCTTGACAATTTGCATATACATAGGTAATATTGACGTGCAGCGACGGATCGAATCGTACGAAACACGTGCAGCTGATCAAGGAATGTAGGTGTTCGTCGTGTAGTCGGCACTGGGAGTTTGAAACGCCGAATTTGACCGAGGTCGAGGACGAGGAAATCTCCACGCAAACATCGAGGTGAGGAGGTCTGGCAATGGCCATTTTTTTTTTTTTTTTTTTATATTATACCGATCATCAACTCACTGATCAACAATAGAATACTTCAGATACTCGGAACTGATGAAACTCGAACCAGACGAGAACGCCGAAGACGATGAGAACAGCACGACCGACCCGTCAAACACAGAGGTCAGTTTTATACAACAGTCCTATATAAAATATACCACTGTTATTGGTGCATGACCACGGTATACGCACAACCTTGGTTTTCGCCAATAATTTGCCAATATGCATGATATTTTTGATAGTCTAAAATCTCACAGCAGAAATTGGCCAACAGTTTCTGCTCGTGTCTTGGCACTCGCTACGCTCCTCAATGCTGTCGCTTCGTTATTAAATCGCATTGAGTATCGATTCTCTCCGCAGCTCTGTTCGTTTCGCTCACTTCACAAAACTTCTCTCTCTTGCTCTGCTAGCTTATGCCACGCCCCCCCCTCACGTTTGCTACATTTCACTGCAGTAGTGCAGTATTTTTCTTTTAAGAACATGCAACAATATCCATTGACTTCCTGGCTCCACTTAAACTTTGGCTCTATAAGCAGGGTAACAAATAAAGGGTCGGCGATGCCTTTGGCCCCCCACCCCCTATGCGTACACCTATAACCTTAGTCATTATAATAATATTATACTGAAATATTTTAATGTTTGTCTTTATAGACGCTGCAGGACGTTATCATTAACTCAACGAGACTGGTTAACGAAAAAACCGTATGGATTCGAGGTCCGCATCATTCAAAAGTAAATATATCGTGAAAAATAAGTGTGTTTCAATATGTTGTGACACGCTTCCCCGTTTTCAGGTGCTATTAAAAAAAGAAATAGTGAACGTCCCGAACGTGGCTGACGATGACACCCAACAGCAGTATTTAGGAGAAGATACTGTCGTCGATAAGAATAAGCTGTAATATACGCGCATTTTTCGATAATTATTATGGATTTTATTTTTTTAACCGATAATAAAAATATTATATAATATACTCGAATAAAAATTTTTCGATGTCTTTAGTCACTCAAAAATTTTCCAAGGAAAATTACTGCAGTATTTACATAGGTGCACTGCCAATCGATTCGTGAATCTGTTTCAATAACAAGTCTAAATCCGTGGCATTTTTCTTGCATTGGACGGCCATTTGACCTTCCGCCAATTCTTCGGGTTCGTATTTCAACATGTTTTCCGCCTGCTCCAAATAAACCTTTGATCTCTGCGAAAATTATTGAACTCATAAATAGTACCTAACCATATCTCGAACGAAAAGAACTGACAAAAAATAAAACTCACCAACAGAAACTCCATCACGGCGCTAGCGTCGTGGCTGGATCTTCTCGCGTCTTCTGCCAACACGGCGTGCAGTTCAAACAACAAAGCGCCCCTAATTCGGTTCTCAGCTATGACACAATAAAAATTCGTGTATTTAAGAACCTATTATCCTACAGGGGCGAAGCCAAGGGGGTGACTAAGGGGGCTGAAGCCTCTCCCGAAAATTCGGGAAATCTTAAATTATTATCTAATTAGTTATAAAAAATATAAAATATTAGTAGTTTTTGAAAAAAGTAATAAGTGATAAGATCAGAAGGGATAAAAAATGTTTGATGAAGACAAGACGAAGACACGAAAAATGAGGGGGGGGGTTGTATATTTTTATAATTTCCTTTAGAAAGAAAATCAATTTTTGAGAACGGGGAGAGGGAAGGCGATTGTCCTTGTATCCTTCGCTAGTATCTTTAACCATAGGCGCAATTAAGGAGAACTTAGGAGGTTCAGCTACCCTTAAAAAATCACTCAGATCCTCCCCCCAATATATTTTTTGAAAATTGCTGAAGGTTGACATACGTAACTATGTTAATTGTTAAGCCTTTGGAGGACTAAAAATCAATCAAATAAACATGTTAGCCCCTATAAAATGAATCCTAATTACACTAATGTATTCAGCCATCTTCGAAAAACTTCCTGGCTACGCCACTGTTATCCTAGTTACGTGTTATATTAAATTTTAGTGAAACTAACCGGGAAATAAAACGTCTGCTATGCTTAAAACTTTCAAACACAGTTCCCTCTTGTGGTTTAACTGTTCCTGAGACAGCCGATCCAACGGCTGTCCTTCCAGCTGTCCGTACAGCTGAGCCAAGTTCAGGCGGATCTCGGTGAAGTAATAATGGTTTGGATGCAAGTCGCCGGCCGACACGTAATGGTCCAAAAACAAACTGCAATGTTTCGGGTCTCGTCGATTCATAGCTGCCATATCTTTGCCCACGTGGGCCAGAGTGAGCTCGATCTTACTCGGACCTGCGACCGCGGAACAAAAATTGCACTTCCATTCCACGTCGAACGGATCGCTAGTGGACGGACGAACGTTTGGCAGCGCGTAACCCATACAATCCCTGAAAAATGTCGCGTGTAAATCGAATGGAGTTTACCTACCTGTTGTACGTATTTATTCAATTCGTGAAATTGAATAAATCTATATTGAATACTAATAATGGAAGACAATCGATTTCATATATAAGAGTGCGCAGATTTCGGTCGTAGGGCAATGTATTCTATTTTACAAAAATCCCCGAATTTTTTTTTTTCTTGTGTGCACTCGCCTGCCTCTACGTCTACATGGTACTTTAAGGTCATTTTTCAAATTTCTCAATTATTGTTCTCTTAAATTTGGGAAAAATTACCCAAAATTTGACAAAAAAGACTCAGAAATTATCTTTTTTTTTATCTAAATTTTTATATAGATATTATACAATAATTTGAGAAATGTTTTGACGCAATATTATTATAATACAAGATCTATTATTCAATTAATTTGTCTAAATAACACTAAATATATTAAGTATTTTTTACGTTTATTTAATTTTAATTTATCGGCCCAAAATAACTCACCGTCCTAGCCAGTCCGCCCCTGACGTATACCATATTATTATTATTATTATTATTATGTTTATATCAGTGTTTCCCAAAGTGGGCGATATCGCCCACTTGGGGGCGTTAGCATCACCCAAGGGGGGGTGTGGCATTGAGGTTAGGTTACAAGTTCGATTGAGGGGCATTATAAAAGTTGGTAGTGACTGTTTCAATGTGAATATTTTTCATTTTATAGTCACACAAACGTAATGTTGTACGAATTATTAAATATATTGTGGGTAATATTTAATTGTCATTACCTACTTATAGATGGCGTCATACTTAATAATAAATACACATTTTATTATGATTTATTACTTTTTATCTGACTGGAATTATCGTATTGATGCTAACAGCTTTATTTGACTTTAAAAATATATGGACTAAAAAAAGGTACCTAATTAAAAAAAAAAAGGCGGACATACTTCGCACGAAGGGTGTACTTCGCCACGACGGACGGTTGGTATTCTCTTGACGGGCGTATTAAATTTTAAAGAAACGATAAATCATTTCTTCAGTAAAACGATTCTGAACGAAGGAAGTTAATAATATAAGAAAAAAAAAAATTTTCGAAAAATGTCCAAAATTTTTTTTCACATTTTCAAAATTTGCCAAAATCTTTTTTATAGGATTTTCTATCTATGTTTAAATTTTCATAAAATTCGGATCAAAAAATGATGGTTTCCGAGTCGTTTTTGTCAAATTTTGGGTAGTTTTT
>JAIPRM010015257.1:0-10262 GCA_025469315.1 Stegophylla sp. TES_Ste_2020
TTGGCCGTATCGGTTCCCGCCCGATGTTAGGCGATGTTTGGCTTCCAAAGAACATTTTCCTTCTGATTTACAGGCTGAGGACTAAATACAACAAGTAAGTTTCTTGAAATTTAATAAGTAGAGGAACTTTTCTGCATAGGCACGATTAGAAATGCTGTCGAAAATTGAAAAATTGAAAAATATACTTGAAAAATATTAAATTTAAATAATTGAGACTGGAACTCTCTAGACATAAACTATTGTTTTAAGTCTTAAACTTGAATGAAACTTTTTTGACTTACTTCTTCCTTCTCCTTCTTTGAACTGCACACCGCCGGAGCTGAGATATGTGAGATCAACGGTGCGATTGCAAAAAAATACAAATGAACTGATCCAGTCTGCAGGTTTTGAAAATTATTGTGACAATCACATAGCAATAACCGATACAAATAATTGATAAACGCGCAATGAAAATTAACAACGATACACCGGCGAATTTCACTTAATAATAACATAGAATTGTTTTTGTTCACTAAAAATATTATTTTGGATTGTAGAATTCAAACTATAGCTATTATTGACTATTAAAAGAATTTTGTGGAAAAAAAAAGAAAGTTCTCAATTTTGTCTGTAGTGTTAAACAGTCAACGGCAAATTAAAATTATTTTATAACTTCTGTTATTAAAATTTGCCAAAATCCACGTACAAACATAACACAAAATAATAGGTAAGTGAGGTAATTTGTATTTGTTGTACTCTTCGTTGTCTGAAATAATTGTAACTCTGACTAAATTTGTCCCCTCTCCCCCTGGAACTTACTCTATGGATGCATTTATTTACACTAATTAGTTGAGGTGATGAGTGAGTTTTAGAGTTTATGGGAGGTATGAAAGAAGTTTATTGAGTGAATTTATGAGCAAACATTATCAACGTAAATTCCTTTCTTGTAAATCTTCTTTTGAGGAAAGTGATATCAAAGTCGTTCTAAAGTTTCATAAAGAACGTCTGTTAAAGTTTAATAGATCATTAATAAAAACATACATCCGACAAGATAATTAGTTTTGATAAGTTTATTTATTCCTCTAATGGAATAATTACATTATTTTTTAGGTCTGATGAATACAGTAATATAATTGTTTTTAATTAAATTTTGAGAAAACTAAAGCTTTCATAATACACTGAATCTCTTCAACAGATATAAATCTGGAGTCATTTAAACTCTAAGATTTCAATATGTGTGTATGAGTGTACAGAAAGCCAATTTTATACAATTTGGAACTGTAATTTTACATAATATATTGAATTTCGTAGGTACAAAATACGTTGATAAAATATTTCCTTAGTTTATTTTTGGTAATTCAGAGACAGCCATGATTGGTTTCTAAAAAAATTTTGAATTTTAATTCTAATGTTTTGTAAGTAATAATAAGTAATATGATGTGGGACGGCTTCAATAGGGATTATATTATGGTCCACTGATACAAATAGTTTTTCGCTCAATTAATCCAATGGACCAGGTTAAAGAATATAGATATTATATTATTATAAAGACCTTTTCATTAGTTAATGACGTTTTCGAAATATATAATACATATTATATTATGACAGTTAAAAACATATTAACTAATAATGTTGTGTTCTTTTTTTTTTGATAATATTATAAGTGATTATAATAAATATCATTCAAGGCGACGAAAATTACAATTAATGCATGGATGATAACTAATATTTAATTGACATGTGTAGTGGTGCACTGTCGAGCGGTGGAGCATTTATAATTAACTTCGTTTTCAATTAATATTTACATTTAGATAAATAATCACCTATAATAAATGTCCATTCAACTGATCAATATTGTTTTTAATTTAGTTAATTAACTTTCGAATTTCGTGTGGAACAAGTGTTTTACAATACATTTTATTTAAGTATTTATTTTTATTTAAACACATTTAAATGTAATTTAACTTATCTAAAAGTTTCTTCCAACTACTTTATAGATTATAAATTAGTTCTAGATGGACAACATTTTTTCGAAATTCTCAACGGTTTTTCCAAAAAATAAAGAGATACTACCTCAAATTTTAGTAAAGATGGTAAAATATACCATATACTAGAATTGTATAAAATTGAATTGTAACTCCAAAACCAATTATTGAACTATAAATTGAAATTTTTTTGAAATTTGTATTACAGATTGATACAATTTTCAGATAATTTGACCGCTTTCGAGAAAACTAATATAGAATTTTAGAAATCTCTCGTTTTTTCTAATTACATTCTTGATTGAATTAGATTCTTAATATTGAATATAAAAATATAAAAGATAATAATATTATATTAAATGGCATGAATACGAGAGGAAGGAAGCAATTCATTAATACTTCTAAAATATTACTGGTAAACAATCTATATGTATGAAGCCAGTCAGAATTTTTTTTTTTTTACTTAAAACCATGAATTTAGCATTGGTTTTAGAAACATAATAGGGGTGAGTGATTGCAATAGCGGCTCTAAATTTCCTATATACGTTTATTATAAGGGGAGATGTAACATGAAGTACACAAAGTGAGTTTAGATAAGATGATTAAATATCTACTTAAGCGAATTTTTCTAAAAAAAGAATTTACACAAAAATATTTTTTAGCCTTCAGCACCTTCATGTAAATAACAAGAAAATTTTAAGAACATTATAATATTATAATATTATAAAAAACGGTTTTTGTAAATTTTTGAGTAGTTTAGGTTTGCGCTCAAAAAAAATATTGTGAATTTGGAAAAATGACCTCCTAAAAGTATCATCTTGGCAACATTTTCTATCTACAGAGTTACTAATCGAGACTTTTGGACCAGTTTCTCTCTATTAGAAAAAGTGTTTCCATACATACGAAAAAAAAACACACAGATTTGTGAAACTAATACATTCCTCGTTGTTATCGCTAAGAATCTAAAAAGAAGAACAAAAAAAATAAACATCATTGTAAAAACACTAGCTTCTAAAATGTACGTTACTAAATTTGGTGGAATGAGTGAATTATTTCTTAAAAAAATGTTTTTGCTCGCTTAACACTGCAGAGACTAGCTCCGGTTGAGGAATGTACCTAATGAAATTACGGTGAAAAAAAAAAAATGAAAAACAAAACACAATATTATTTTATTATTTCATCATTAAAATTGTAAAAGACGTTTAACATCGATTATAAAATTAAAAATGTTCATACATTAATTTGTTATACTCGATTATAAATATTATTGGTAACACTTTTTTTGGTGTCGTATATTTATTCATATTTTTAAACATTTAAAACGTACCTATAGTTCCTGTAGTGTTATACACTGAGAATAAAATAATTATAACCCGGAATTTGTTTTACAAATAGTTTTGTGGATCACCTTGTGTGTTACTCTAATATACTGCTATATAAAATGAAAAATTAAATGTGCATGGTAAACATAAATTATGCGTATTGTCACCTATTATAACATTTGGTTAATAAACAATATACGTCATTAATAGGCTATGTATGTATATACGACACGTCGAGTCAGAGCGAAACAATTTAAACGTTATAACAATTCGGTGAGTGTCCTTGATGTTAATGTGTGCTAGCATTCTACGGTAACTTATAACTAAAAAAACATATTTTATAAAATATGTAGTTATTATACTTCTCATCATCTCATATATATATAACTTCTGTAATTTGTATGTTATGAGAGAAACGTACAATGCGAATTTTTAAACTTTAAACGTTTTGCGGCACTGCGTTTACATTTGCAATTTTGTAATTAATAGGATTTGGTTTATATATATATATATAGTTTATAGTCATGTATAGAACAGTGACCGATCCATTGAATGAATATATTATGTGTGACCACGGGTCATAGATACAATTACACAAATATGCAATTTAAACATAAGTGGCTCAAAGCTTTTTATTTTAAATAAATCACAAGCACAAAATCGATTCGAGCTTTTGTTTTCTAGCGATAGGATTAAAATGCAAAATTAAATTTTACTATCCAGCAAAATATTGTATACCCGTTGCTCTATAAGTTCTAACTTGATGTTCTTAAGTTGTGTATTTTTGTTATAAAAATGAATTCACCTGAAAAAAGTTAAAATTAATTGTATTTCATCACAACAAATGACAATAATGTGGTCGATAATCGATTAAAATAATCACAACAGAAATCTACTCGAAATTTACATGAATAATGCAGCTCTACTGCAGCGATGTACGATGTTGAACATAATATTCGAAAAAATTTCCTGACTAATTGAAAACCGCGGGCTTTTAATTTTAATATTATATAACTGAAAAAAAGCTCAAATCTGATTTTAATCAAACATACTTTATTTTAATTTAGGAAATATTTTTCGTTGTTCGGATCGAATTTGGTGTTCACAGTTAGGACAAACAGTGCAAAATTTGTGTTGTAATATTCCATTTTTATATATGGTTTGCGAATATTTTAGAGACGATTGTTTTCACTGCAGTTAGCAGGACGACCGAGCCCCCCCCCCTCCCCGTCCCAAAGTCCCACCTTATTCGAGGGTTGTGGTATACGCAACCACGGTCACGTGGCACGTCGCATTGTATAATATTAAAGTTTTGCGGAATATATAAGTGTACTGCAGACTGAAGGCGAAATCGATCGATGCGCGGTCTGAGATGACATGCGCCGCCGCGCTCGCACCGTCACGTCGCAGACGAACAAGGAGGGGGGTGGCAAGGTGCAACTATTAGCACGCGCACACTGCAGGCCTTTTACTCTGTGCAAATTCCCACACAAATGCAACAGCCTCATGACGGAAAGTAATTTGAAAGTGTAAATCCCGTTGGACGGCTTGTGCGAGTGCGACGGGAAAAAGGGATGATGACTTTCGGCCGTCTTAAACACTCGGTGTAAAATGTTTTATTCGAGGGGAGAGGGAAACGGATGTATATAGTTACAAAACTATATGCTAAATTAAATGCACTGCAAAATAGTTCTCCGCCTAAAAGTTCAATCGCGATATGGTATGCATCAGCTCATATAAATATAATAAATGTATAGTTATTTATTTTGAGAAACGTCAGACCTGAGCCCGAATGAAATACAATTTAAGCATTTAATTGAAAAAAAAGCCGGACATACTTTGCAAGATGGGTGTACTTCGCACGACGGGTGGTATTCTCTTGACGGGCGCATTAAATTTTAAATAAACGATAAATCATTTCTTCGGTAAAACGATTCTGAACGAAAGGAGTTAATAATATAAGAAAAAAAAAATTTTCGAAAAATGTCCAAAATTTTTTTCACATTTTCAAAATTTTCTTACGCCAAAATCTTTTTTATAGGATTTTCTATCTATGTGTAAATTTTCATAAAATTCGGATCAAAAAATTATGGTTTCCGAGACGTTTTTGACAAATTTTGGGTAGTTTTTTCCAAAAAAAAAATTGAAGAATTGAGAAATTCAAAAAATGACCTCTTTAAAGTACAATCTAGAGGCAAAATCGGTTTCAAAAAGTTATTGATCGAAACTTTTGGACAAGTATTTCTATACGAAAAGTTGTACACAGTAAAAAAAATAAATAAACATCATTGTAAAAAAACTAGCTTCTTCACTTCGCTCAGAATCTAAAATATATATATCTTATTATTTTATTAGGTATATCATTTACATATTTATTAAACACTTATCGAGCAGAACCCAGAGTCCAGATAATTAATATTGATAATACAAATGAGTCTTTATAGTCTTGATCATATACAGTCAGTGGCGTATTTAGGGGTATAGGCTCAGTAGGCTAGAGCCTAAGGTGACTTTTTTTCGGTGAGACGACTTTTACTTGAAGAATTACGAATTTTTAGATGAATTTATTTTGATAAATTCTTTATATTAATGTGTATACATATTAAAATATATGATAAAATTACAAATAAGATTCATATTATGGAAAGTGTCTGTATAAGAATATACCTAAAATTTTTACTATTAACTACCTGAATATTATTAATAATTTTCTTGCATCAAAATGTTTCTCGTATCTATGTTTAAATTTTCATACAGTTTGGATCAAAAAATGATGATTTCCGAGTTCTTATTGTAAAATTTTGGGTAGTTTTCCACGTAAATAAAAATTGAAGAACTTAGACATTTAAAAATAGACCTCTTTAAAGTACCAATTAGAGGCAAATCCGATTTCAAAAAGTTGCTGATCTAGACTTTTGGACAAGTAGATCCATACGAAAAAGTGTATACAGAAAAAAAATAAATAAAAATTAATAAATAAACACATCATTGTAAAAACACTAGCTTCTTCACTTCTGTTCAGAATCTAAAAATCAAAAATATGCATAAAAAACACTTATTATGATCAAAAATATGGAATTTTATTTGTATGAATATTTTTTTTTTTTTTTAATAATACATAATTGTTTATAAATTTACATTCTAATAAATCATAACTAAATGTATTGTATTCGTAAATAATTATCTCATTAGTCTGGTACATAACGTAAACTAGAGGAACACTTGAAAATAGAGACCTAGAAAAAAATTATATTTCAAGTAATTTGAACGAGTACATTGAAATCAATATATCCTTGCAAACATATTGAATTTATTTACCTATTTTATTTATTTATTTTTTTTTTTTTCAACAAGCGTTATAATTTATTTATTATTGTATAACTCACGACTAAACTCAATTAATAACAGATTATAATTAATAATAATTATTATTATAATCTATAATTACACTTCCTAATGGGTATATAATGGCAATATCCTCAATATCCGTATGCTATAATAGAATAAATGTTTATCACATATAAGTGTCTCCAGTAGTAATTATTCTTTCTTACATTTTATTTTTGTTGTTTTCCAATTAGAAACATTTACTTTAATACCATGTATTATAATAATATGTTTTAGATATTATTCGATTAACCCTCATCTCATAATTTAGGACAAGTGTTTGTATATATATATATATATATATATGTTTAAATTTTGAGTACCTGATCCTATCGCCTAACCGAAAACACTCGGTGTGCATTAATATCCAACGTACCCGTCACATAACTTAGCCTAACCATTAAGGTAACGTGTGCACTTGTAGGCAGGCATCGACTGTGTACAAGGTTTAATAATAATTGACCGTTCGATAATATTGTTTTCATTCGAACACATACAGTGACGTACATGTAAATCACTTAACTTTTTAGTCGGACACTATATTATATTATAAAATGATATCGCATTACAAACACAGTGTATAACACAGAGGTTCCCACGCTGTGTGAGTCGCTTATCATTTTTAGACGGACTTTCTTTTTAAAAATAAAACCGGACATACACTTCGCATCATCGACATTATTCGTTTCTCGGGTGGAATGCTTTTTGTGGGTATACTGCATTTTAAAGAAAATGATAAATCGTTTATTCAATACAGACGGTTCTGAGCGGAGCTTCGGTTAGTTCAAAACAATTTTACATAAAAATTACACTAGGTTTGTTATTTTAACAATGGAAAATTATTGCATTTAATACAACTATTAACCGAAAACAGGAAAAATAATTTTGATGAGAAAAAAATCGTTAGAAATATCGTTTCTCATATTATTTTCTATCTATTCTTTAATTTTTATAAAAATATTGTTTAGAAAAATATAGTTTTTCAGGCATTTTTATCAAATTTCGGGTAGTTTTTACTAAATTTTGAAAAAACTATTGAGAATTTTGGAAAATTACCCCTCAATAGTACTATAAAGAGACAAATTGTGAATCGAGAAGTTGCTGATCGAAACGATTATTTCCACATGAAAGATTGTTTAGTGCAGAAGAAAATAAAAATGAAAAATAATAATCGTAGTAAAAACGATTTTTCGCTTCACTCAGAATCTAACATGTGATATATTCTTGTGCAAAAGTTTCACACAGTAACTTTTCAGATCAGAAATCACACCCAGTTTTATACAATTTACAATTTACTCGAATTGTCTCCGATAAAAAGCCAATATTAAAAATCAATAACGGCAATAAGAAGTTTCTGCGCGTGTTTTGGCAATCATCGCTACGCTCCTCGGCGCCACCGCTTCGCTCCGATCAATCTATATATTTCCATTGACTTTTTGTGCAACGTGAACACATTTCGGTTTGATAATCGACTTGACGTGGGGATATTTTGGAAAATAATGCAAAAACAAATAGGTAATTCAATAACAA
Source organism: Stegophylla sp. TES_Ste_2020 (assembly GCA_025469315.1). Lineage (NCBI taxonomy): Eukaryota > Metazoa > Arthropoda > Insecta > Hemiptera > Aphididae > Stegophylla > Stegophylla sp. TES_Ste_2020. Next base: position 8,201 of record JAIPRM010015257.1, read on the forward strand.
ATAATAAATAATAATGCAAAAATGACGAAAAATATCTAATTGTATGTTTGGTAACCTAAACAATACTTTACTATCATTATTTATTACGTGTGTTAAAAGTAATTAGAGAGATTAGGACGTTATCGTTATCATTTTAAATGCGAACGGTTCGAATTGTATTGAATCAAAATAAGACTACTTCGCGTGAATGTATGCCAAAAATCAATCCATTACTGTTATTTGTTTGCTGCGTGAAAATTATGTTTTTTTTTTTTTTTTTTCCTATATACATTTATAGCCTTCGAAATAGTTTTTGAAACTCTATTCATAGCTCCTGGCATCATTATAGGCGAAAATCCCTGAATTCATTTAACATTTTCGACTTTGTTATTACATACCAGCAAGTGAGAGAGAGGCCATGAAAACGTCTAAAATAGAAATACTGTATAAAGCGCGCGTTCCAAAATGGCAATCGGCCAGTTATAGTTATCGAAATGGACGTATGCGGTATGTATATATAGTATACATTGTAAACAAAACGTATTGAAAAATAATAATATAATAAAACGTCAACGCGTGGACGTGTGTAATTCATGTTCTTTATGGAAAACTAATGTCGTTTATGGTACATATGTAAGTCGGTGCTCGACAACATATTACATATATTATACTCATCTACCTAAAATACATATTTCACAAGTTGACACGTCATAATAAATGATAAATACAAAAGAATTTATGTTTTAAACATAATATTAGTATAAATGACAAATAAAATATGTAAATTAAATATACCTACTGTGTTATACAAGTATATATCGACATAATATTTTTGAGTGGTTAATATACTGAGCGTGAGTTTGAATATATTATTAACAAATCAAAACCAATGTGAAATGCAATTAACGTAATAAGTTCATGTAAAATAAAATAACAGTTAATGAATAATATATTTATTTTTTTAACAAGAGTATATTATACCTAAAAAATGTAAAGTAAAGTAAAATAAAGCAAAGATAAGTTAAGTGTAAACAAAAAAGCCAGATTTCGCATCACGGATATTCTTCGACCTTCGGATGTATAAAATTTAAAAGAAACAATAAATAATTTCATCAATAATATTATTCTGAGCGAATGAAGTTAATAATAAAAAATTAAAATAATAGTCGTCGTTTTCAACACACCCACCAAGAGTATCTGACTTGAAAATCGAAGAAAACCCGTGGTGCGAAGTATGTCAAGTTTTCTTATCATTACTTTGCTTTACTTTTTTTTATCTAATAAATATAAAGTGAAGGAAAAACAAATTTAATGAGAAAAAAGTGTTAGAAAATATCCATTTTTTTTTCACATTTTCAATATTTCCTTGCACCAAAGTATTTCTCATATTATTGTCTGTCTATGTTTACATTTTCATAAAGTTTCGTTCAATAAATTATTATTTCCGAGTCCTTTTTATCAAATTTTGCGTAGTCATTTCCGAAAAAAAAAAAACTGAATAATTGAGAAAATCAAAATATCATAGATTTTATTACAATAGAAAGCAAAGTATAGATAAGAAAGCCGGACATACTTCGCACCAAGGATATTCTTCGGTCTTCGGATCAGATACTTTTGGAGAGTGTGTTAAAAATGACGACTATTATTGTTCATTAACTTCTTTCGTTCAGAATCGTCTTGTTAAAGAAATGATTTATCGTTTCTTTAAAATGTAATACACTCACCAAGAGCTTCACACCCGAGATACGAAAAACACCCATCGTGCGAAGTATGTTCGGCTTTTTCATTTTACATCTACAAAGAGACCAAAATGCCTGACAAAATTATGCGTACTTAGAATGTTTCTATTTTAATTCTGTAAAATTATTTAAAAAAATATAAACTCATTTTCTAGTCGATTATCGAGTCTATTTTTTAATCGAACATTTTAGAAATTAACGTAAATAAATACTTAAATTTTAGATTCTGAATGAAGTGAAGAAGCTAGTGTTTTTACAATGATGTTTATTTTTTTTTTTTTTTCTGTGTACAACTTTTCGTATAGAAATACTTGTCCAAAAGTTTCGATCAATAACTTTTTGAA
>JAIPRM010015258.1:0-10261 GCA_025469315.1 Stegophylla sp. TES_Ste_2020
TTGTTTTGATTACTTATTATTTAATATTTAGTATAAAAAAATGTTTATCTCTTTTTTATCTAGATAAAGATGATTTTTTTTATCTATATCTAGATAAATATCATTTTTGCAGTATCTATCTTTATCTAGATAATTTCATTTTGATTTATTTTATCTTTATCTAGATATTTTTTTTTTATCTAAGTACAACACTGTTTACTCATTGGTGTGGTAATATAAATGGAAATAAAAAAAAAAAAACACATTATTGTGAAGTAAATACATTTTTTCTTTGCTTGGAATTTAAAATAATATTTATTTATTATACATTATAATATTACAATCACCTTTTCCTCATGAAATTAACTGGAAACTATACACACAACACGAAAGATTTTCCACTTATAACTTTGGTGATTAGATGTCAAAGTACACAAATTAGTTAGTAGATTTATTATTTAAAGTTCAACGTCATACATTATCAGGCAAACATATAGTCATAATATTTATTCTATCAAACGTCATAAATTTAAGTACAAAATTGTCAGTTTATCGCATTTAGTAAGCAGTTAAAGTCTCTACACTACGATGAAATAAATAGCCGACTGATGAATAATACTGGTTTGAAACTTTTTCGCATTATATGACTATGAATAAATACGAATATTTAATAGAGTTTTACCAAAATAAAATATTTAAGTACTTAAACAAGGAAATTCACTTGAACACAAATAAGTGTTGTTTTGTTTAAAATTTCAGTTTCTTTTCCTATGCTTTTTCGATTAGAATTTATAAGATACTCGAAAAACGTACATACAAACTTTTTCACACCATTTGTGTCGTGTCGTTTTATGATAATATATACGAAAGAAAATATTTGCCGGATTAAGAATTAAATATTTTATGAGGTTTTATCTGAAAAAAAAAGATTATTTTACGTAATAATTACCAGTTTCATGCAAATTCTAAATTAAAAAGGTTATAAAACAAAAGTTGTCTCACAATTTTCGAGATTTTTTTAGATTAATTTCTAACATAATATATGTGAGTGAGGTTGTAGTATAGTTTAAAATTTTATTAGTTAAGACCGTACAAAACATAAGGTAATTCCTAAGTTCTATATATTTTATCCCAAAAGTTCAAATTTTTTTTGTCCGAATTAGATTATTGTCGAAAATGGGTGAAAATTTCAAGTGTCTAGTCCTATTAGCCTTATTAGAATTATGTAAATTTATAAAATTGATTTTTTGAAGATCTCGTTTACGGTATATTTTGTCGTTATTACAAAAATTTCCCGACAGGTTTTTCTCGTTTTTCAAAAAATAAAAATGAGAATTTTGGAAAATTACCTCTTTATAATGTGCCATCTTGGCGCGATTTCCGATTTAAAACTCATTGTACAAAACTTTTGGACGAGTGGGTTTCTATACTAAAAATTGTTTTCGTTAAAAGAAATAAACATCATGGACCATCATCAGTTTCTTCGCTCCGCTCGGAATCTAAAATTCAATCAAGCACAAATAGGCGTTATTTCATAAAAAAAAAAAAAAAAAAAAAAAAAAAATGTCAGTTTAGCGTTCAGTTCGAAATCGATATGACGAATTATTTTTATTTCAGTGAAATAATCCATTCACGGGATTACGTGTGGTTTTTGTCTGTGCGTTCGGGTAGCGTTCGAATTGCAATTTCGCGATCGCAGACTGCCTTTTCTTGTTACCATCTGCGATGCGTCAAGCCTCAAGCCTCGCTACTCGTTGCGGTCGGACTGCGGTGTGGCGCGAGTGTTGTCGCTTTTTCTAGGTCCGCACAGCTCGTTCAAAATACGCGCGATGAGCCTGTGGCGGTCGAGATGTTTTTTTTGTTTGTCCATCACTCGGGGTCTCGTTTTATATATATATATAACCTACACGTGATGATCGATAAATGTGACGTGGATCCCCCGCCCCCTTACCGTCACCGTGTGCCGCCCGAGACGACGCCGAATCTCCCGGAAATACGTCCGACTAACCGGAGTGGCGACCGCAGCAACATTGAATCATTCGCGCCGCCGTCGCCACTTTGTCTGTTTATACTAAATAATAGCCATAACTATTATTATTATTATTCTAATTATTTGTTTGAACGTGACACGCGGACACGTGCGTTTAGACGATTGCCGCATTGGCGCCGAACACGATTTCGTGCGTGTTCAGTTTGTTCGACAAGTTCTCGTCGACGTACCACCAACACTACAGTATGACGTGCGATGCGCATAAATTTTGTGTATTTTTATAAAGACGTTTTGCTTTACTGCTACGATCTCGAATCTGTTATTTTGTAACGAAATTTTCCGGTAAAAATATTTACAATTAAAAGTAACTAGTTACGTTGTATAATAATAATTACAGACTAAGTGTCTTTGTAGTATTCAAATCGTTAAATATGCAGTTGTGAGTATGCGCTAATACAAATACAAAACTCGAAATTGCATTTATTTTATGGAAACAAGTTTAATAATGAATGATTATTATAAAACAATCATCACAACTACAAAATATTGTATAAATTATTTGATAGTAATAAATAAAAAAAAAAGATGTTATTAATATACTATGGGTGTTTGATATTTTTTAAATATACTCAATATTTAGTTACAGAAAATTAGCGTATTTTAATTGAGGTTCTATTGCAGACAATTGAAAAGAGACAAAATTAGAGCACAGGCTTTACCACAAACTTAGAATGAAAATAATAATTTTATCGGCTCAGGTTAAGCTTAATTTATTAACGTGATCTCGTATTACTTTTACCACATCCAAGGTACAAACTATAATTGAACAATGAAGAATAATTCATGAAATCTGAAGTTAGTAGTGTTTTGTCGGTTTGATTTGGTTAAAATATAGAGTATTTAAGTGTTTGATGAAAAAAAAAAAACCATTCAGTACTTAAAAACTAAATATATATATTTTAAATAACTTGTCTGATATAAATAAAAATCCTATGATATATTTGTATATAAAAATTAAATAAAATAAATAAATAGTAAATGAAATCAATGTATGGTTATTATACTATAAATTAAATAATAAAATAAATAAATAAAAATAAACTTAGCCTGGAATATTATAATTGTTTTTCTTTAACGACCAGTTTAGATTTTAAAAATCATCATCAGGTAAAGAAAATTGTCAATGAAAAGAAAAAAATAATAATAAATAATTATAATAAAAAATATTATAATACTCCAGGCCAAGTTTATTTGTATTTATATTATATTTATAAACAATTTTTATTTGAGATTAATTTATACGTGCACGTACATACATTAATACATACATTTATTATTAATTATTATAATTGGAGATTTAATACATAATTATAAAACACTTGAATTGATTTAATTTTGATTTAATTTCTTAAAATAATCTTTGATCGAACTTTGCTTCGTGTTAGAGTTGATCGATGTTTCTAATAAAGACAACGCTTTTCTTTCAGCATCTGTACCTCCATATTTTGTGTAATAAAATCTTTCTAGTGTTCTCAATGCAGCACGAGCTTCGGATATTGACGGCACAGTTTCAAACTCATCATCAAGCTCATCAATATCAGTATCATTATTTAGCTCAACTTGTTGGCTGGCTATGACATTGTTGACTATATCTTCATCTGTTTGAATTTCTGACGTTATAAGGTCATCATCAATCTGTAAGTAGTCCTCGTCAATGTTATTAATCAATCCACTGTCTGCTTGTAGCTGTATAATATCGGTCGTAACGTCACAAAAACCTGCGTGCCGAAAACAATTAGCAATCCACGTCGATGTTACATTACGCCAAGCTTTATCCAGCATTATTATGGCATCCAAAACAGTTACTTTTGATTCTATTTGATTTTCAATATCCTCAATCATTTTCAGTACCAACTGATTCCGGTAATGAGCTTTAATGTTCCTTATAACGCCCTGGTCCATCGGTTGAAGTACAGCAGTAGTGTTGGCGGGAAAAAATACGAGTTTAATAAATTTCTAATGCTGCAATGATGGGTGTGCTGGACAGTTGTCCACCAACAGTAGAATTTTTTTTTTTCTTACGGCGTAACTCATCATCCCAATAATTAAGAGTCTTTTCAAAAATTGCTGAGGTCATCCAAGCTTTGGTGTTATTTTCATAAAATACGGGAAGTGATGAAACTCCTTTAAAACACCTAGGAATTTTCGATTTTCCAATAACAAGGAGTTTTCTTTTATCAGTTCCGGTCATGTTGGCTGCCACTAAAACTGTTATTCTGTCTTTGGATAATTTTCCACCCGAGCATTTTTCCCCCTTGAAGCGAAGAGTTTTATCAGGAGTTAATTTGAAAAAAAGGCCTGCTTCATCGGCATTATAAATTTCATCATCACAGTAACCTGCTCGAAGGGATGGCCAAACGTTAGCCAGCCAGTTAGAGCAGATATCAGTATTAACTGCAGATGACTCACCTGAGATCTTGCCGAAACCAATGTTGTGCCGCTGTCGGAAACGCTGAATGCAAGATGCAGAGCATTTGAAATTTTCTATTTTCATTTTTTCAGCCATTTGGTCAATTTTTGCTTGCAAAATAGGACCACTTATAGGCACATTCAATGACCGTTGTTGTTTGAACCATACTAGTGCAGCTTCTTCAAGGTCCTTATGCTGTGCAGTGCGCAATCGTTTTGCGTTAAGTGACGTGGTTTGAAACATATTTTTCAACTTATCCCGATTCTTCCATATGGTCGAAATTGTCGACGAACAGGTGCCGAATTCTTTTGTAATTACGCTGTTTTTCTCACCATTTTCTAAACGCCCGATTATACCGATTTTTTCGTCCAACGTAAACTGACGACGCGACATGGTGGAACGACTACACACAACTGACGCTATTTGTAATTTTTATTAATTTTAAAACACCAGAATACACTACACAACTAAAGATAATATATGTCAATGACCTAACATAAATACGAAAATAGTTCGTATCTTGCAGGTACTTGTTCGTAGTAACCGGAAGGTCGTTGGTCAAGTTAGCTTTATTTTACTCGTTATTGCCGATAACTCGTAATAACCATACTCGTTGTAAACGTATATTTTAACATACAATCATATGCGCTCGTGCCGGGACCTAACGTTTTGCTTGTTGACTGTTGTAAGCAGTATCTCGTTTTATATTTTGATTTTATTTATTTTATTTTTATGTACCTATATATCATAGGTTTTTTTTATTTTTATTATTGAGAATTAATCTTCAAACGTTTTATTTTGTTTCATTATTGTCTGATATTTCAAAATGCATATTGTACAATATTCTTTGATTGCGTGCCATTTAACTGGGTTAAATAGAAATTTTAACAGTAATATAATTGAAATGTTCTGTCGACCGTGCTCTTTGGTACAATGTTTGATCAGTAATATTTTGTTTGAAATGCAATTCTTATTATTTTATGATATTGTGCATTTTTTTTTAAATTAATAAATATAAATGGCATATTTTAATCTATAAATCAGTTGCATATATTTATATTGGCTCCAGTGAATAGTGATGCTAATATAATATTGTTTATAGTTGATACAGTATTAATATGAAATAAATATTATTACATTCTTATACATGTTCCGGATTCTAGAAACAATAATATATTTTTTCAATCCTAGAATGGAATATAATATGTATACCAAAATTAAAAAAAATCTCTTCAATAGAAAAGTGAGTGATTTCGAAATTGAGCTTACGATTACCATAAAAATATACCTTATATTACTGTATCAAATTCTTGACATATCTAACAACTTGTTAAGTTGCGAAAAAGATGAAAATATCGTATTCCACCGGAGATTTTCTCCGGCCAAATTGCGGAATAATTCATAAAAAATATATTAGTGCGTTTTAAGTTCTATTTTGGTGTTCAATAAAAAAACAAAAATCAAATAATTTACCTCATGTAAATAATTCGTTAAAAATAACCAAAACGGTATTATGCGCTGAAATAATAATTAGTTTATTCTCATTTGGACGGACAAGTGAAAGTTGAGAATCAAAAGTTTATTGTCGTTTTAGGGAGGATAAACAATTTTGGAACTCTCTACATACTGTATACATTGAAGTTATTGTTATTATTATGGGGAGAAAAAAAAATTAATGGAAAATCTATAGGTACGTGCTTTCAGTGTGCTTGATAATATCACTTCGTATATAACGTTACACGTGTATCATAATAGTTTACAAGCGCGTCCATACGCCGTTTATCTGGTTTTATTGGCCTGGCGATGTAAATTATTACGGCGTTAACTGTAGAGGCTTCGGGTTTACGCGTGGCTCCGGTGAGCAAACATAAATAATATTGTAGATAAATTTCTAGATTTTTCGAAAACTCGCGGTTATGTGAAAATTATTATTTACGAATTCTGTGTAAATATAAAACGTTTTGTTGGCACACGCGAAATAAAAAGTGAAAAAACTAAATATGTACATTTTATGCGCGGAGCGTAGGCACAATATTATTATACTATTATAACTGCGTACGTGTAGTGTAAAATCGTATTATGATAATATAATATGCACGTTGCGTGCAGTATAAAGTTGTGTACACGTACGTTTTCCGTTTCACGTGCGATTACTACAGTCAATATTTGAAGAACAATTTCGATAATAATGATAGCAGGTTTTCATTAATTATATATTTTCGAGTTTTCATCATCATGTCATATTCTTTAATTATATCGTGTCGGTAGTTGTGCTGAATGTTTATGTTTACACGTAGAGTTTGTACTATAAATTCTAGGGAGGTTTTCTCGTATGTTTAGAAAGTTTCTTCCTATGTATAACCAGCGACGGGTAAAATAATGTATTGTTGAAATTTATAAATAACTGTTCGGTTCTACGTACGTAGATAGTCTTTTTAGGATTTCAATTAAATATGATGATAATAATAATAATGAAACAAATTCATTTTTATTTCGTTGACATAGAATAATATTAAAAGCTAAACTAATCCTTTAATCTAGGTTTCATTAAAAATCGTATAACTAAAAAAGTCCAAGAAGAATTAAAAGTTTTTTGAAATGTTATCTGATGAATTTATATGACTGTTAAACAGACTCATGCTCAGGATTTGTTCAAGGGGGTGTTTTAAAAAATATAAAATACAAGATAATATTGAAATGATTATTTCAATTTACGTATATTAATTTTTATTTTATTTTTATATTATGCAAAGTTCATTTGTCATATGATTGTATATGATTTTGTGATTATTACATGTGATCATATAGATTAGGTACACTAGACATGTTTTTTGGCCGTAATAATGTAAAAATTTAGATTTATTTTTTGAAGTATTCAAATTCCTATAAAAACTAAGTTTTTCACAACTTTTTTTTTATGCTAATTTAAGGATATCCTATGGTGATGTGAATTTGATACATTGTAATCAAAATTCGGACGAGTAGTTTTTAAATTATTCATATTTAAGTATTAAGGATAATAGTTTCTTGGTTAAATATTTAGTTACTTACATTATAAGCATATCTTATGAATTAGCCGTTCTTAAAAGAGTGCAAAAAGCCTTTAAATAATAAAAGACTAAATAAATTTGAATAATAATAAATTGCTTTATATAATGTAAACTAAAAATTAAATAAAAAATCTAATGAGGGAGTATTGAACCCCCAAAACCCCACCCTTGTGCACGGGCTTGTCGTTGTCAACTGTGTACCATATTTCAGAAATATCTGAACGTACAACAGTAAATTATAATATTACGTTTTTAACCTATCGGTCCATCCGAAATCTATACTGCGGATATTTCATTCCGGTCGAGTACGATGACAATAATAAAATATAATAAACGCACTTGGTAATAATAATAATAATAATTATACATTTGTCGAGTATGGGTATTTAATTATTCAGTGTTTGAATGTCATAACCGTAGTCGAACTTTCATAACTCGTGTTCCGCACAACTATCCCGGAAACCGCATATATTATAATATATGATAATAAGGGGATAGGCGTGATTTTATTGTCCTAGGTGTACACATATGTATATACATTGTGACTTGTGTTTAATATATAATAATATTATCGCAAAGGCACTCGATGTAACTGCAATGCTGCTGAACGTATGGCATGGCCTGTCGTAGCGCAATTACGATTTTATTCATGGCACACAATATACATGTTTTAGCGTGTAATTGACAATGTTAAGCGTCATCTAGATAAATTTATCTAGATTAATAATAACCTAACTTATAACTTATGTTGATAATTAAAAAAAATATCTTTCATCGTATCTTAGATAAATAAAAATTTTATCTTAACTGATTATATATATTTAGATAAATCGATTTTTTAGATCTATTTTAGATTATGAGTGTAGCGAATAAGCTATAAGTGTTTTTAATGTTGAAAATGCGTATTTACGCTTTTTTTTTTACTTTTTTCTTTTGTATACATGTTTTCGTTTAGAAATACTTTTCCAAAAATTTCTACCAGCTACTTTTTGGGACATAATTTATCATTAGATGATACTTTTGAGTGGTCATTTTTCGAAATTCTCAATAGTTTTTGGAAAATTTGGAGAAAATAACTCAAAATTAGACAGAAACACCTTTAAAACTTTTTTGACCCAAACTTTATGAAAATTTAAACATAGATAGGAAATAATATGAAAAATATTCTGGTAAAAAAAAAAAAAATTTAATACCTATATGAAAATATTTTTTTTTTTAGGTTATATTTTTTCATACTTTTTTTCTTGTTTTCAGTTAATCATGTGATATAAAACTGGTTGAGTGAAAATATACATATATTTTTTTAATGATAATTAACTTCAAACATTTTATGTTAAATTGTCTTATTTAAACTGAAGCTTCACTCAGAATCGTTTTATTGAAGAAATTATTTATCATTTCTTTAAAATTTAATATTTGCACTTAGAAGAGCGAATAACATCTATGGTACGAAGTATGTCAGGCAAACACTCTCATTTTTAATATTTTCTGTTGGGAATATATTTTTTTATTGAGAAACATAAATGGTTTTATTGTATTATACATTTTATAGTTAATAAAAATAAATTAAAATGGATTTATCTTTTTTTTTTATACATATATATGTATATCCAAATAAATATCATTTTATATTTTATCTCTATCTATATTTCCTTTTATTATATTTCATTTAAGATACAAGATTTTATTTTTTAGAAAAAGTTTTACTAACTATATTTTATCTTTATCTAGATAAATTTAAAGTTATCTGTGCACAGCATTGGTAGTTAGCCTCTTGAAGAATTAAGAGTTAGATATCTATTCAACGATTTCATGAAATCTTTCTTTTGTGGTGTTTTTATTTCATTTTCATTTTAGACGTGGTAAGTAATTGATTCTAAAATTTTTTTTTTTTTTACTAATAAACAAACAATATAAGTTTTTGAAGTAAAAAAGGATTAGCACTGACAATTATGCGGGTGTAATATCATAAACTCGCGCTAGTATATGCACAAAAAAAGCCTGGCTGACGTTCAGAACCAGTACCTAAACAATGTATAGATAATTATTATTCGTTTGTAAGCTACTGTTAATTGATAGCGTCGTTGAATTATTTTCCGAACAATGTATTATAGTCATCCGTTAAAATGTTATACCCTCGGGCGTGAGTTATTGTGCGCGAACGGAGAATAATAATAATATTATCATTTGTAGTATTATGTTATAATATTCACGACCTCTGTATAAATCCTTGACGGGGAAACCATAAGAGTTGCAAAATATTTATTTTTATTCGTCACTTTCCCCGCACCAAATCCCCACAGACATACTTCAGGCACATTGTATTTCCACTGTTTTCGTATATTCATCGTTTGACTGTAAAATTTCAGTGATCTCACGACTTCTTGCTGGTTGTAATTTGCGTCTACACATACCTTTTCTACAAAAGTCGTGGAGAGCACGTCGTTGGTTGTCTCCCGAGATAAAAATATTCGATAATTTTTTATATGAATTGTCCATGCGCCCAGAAATACGACTTGTTGCCCCCCCCCCGAAGATTTTTGAATTTTATCGTTAAAAGAAAGTCTTGTTCTAGTTGTCGTCCAATGACGGATAGTTAATGGTAAAATTGGTTTCTGAGCGATACATTTTCAAAAAAGCGGACATACTTCGCACGATGGGTGTACTTCGCACGACAGGTGGTATTCCCTTGACGGGCGTATTATATTTTAAAGAAACGATAAATCATTTCTTCAGTAAAACGATTCTGAACGAAGGAAGTTAATAATATAA
>JAIPRM010015259.1:0-10261 GCA_025469315.1 Stegophylla sp. TES_Ste_2020
AAATTTTCAATTTTACGAAAATGCCGGTAACTGCAAATTTTGCCGTTTTTCGTTAATTTTTCGACATATTTTCACCGCGTTTGGAAAAAGTATTGAGAAATTGGAAAAATGACCTCTCTAAAGTACCTTCTGGGTATGATTCCGGCTCTTTAGAGTTTTCGCGTTGTGAAGTTCTATGTGTTGAGTAAATATATATATATATATTTTAGTCATAATACTATTAATTTTCTGACTGTGACATTGCATTGAGATAGTACCAAAAGACAATAAAATGGAAAACAATATTATCAGTTGGTAAAGAAATTTCTAATTGTTCCTGTGAGAAAAAAACGAAAGTAGAAGTGTAATTATGTTGTAAAAAAAACTTGCTAACAAATAATTAATAAACTCAAAGTAATAGTTACAAGTTAAAATGTATAATAGATTAAGTTTTCTTATTGCAACTAAGAAAAAGAAAAAAAAAGCCGGACATACTTCGCGCGACGGGTGGGATTCTCTTGACGAGTGTATTGAATTTCAAAGAAACGATAAATCATTTCTTCAATAAAACGATTATCTGAACGAAAAAAGTTAATAGTATAAGAACAAAAAAAAATATTCGAAAAATGTCCAAAACATTTTTTTTCACATTTCCTAAATCTTCCTTATATGATTTTCAATCTATGTTTAATTTTTCATATAGTTCGGATCAAAAAATAATGGATTCCGAGTGATTTTTGTCGAATTTCCAAAAAAAAAAAAATAAAAAAATAAAAAAAATTGCAGAATTAAGAAATTCAAAAAATGACCTCTCTAAAGTACAATCCAGAGGTGATATGATATAGAATAATAATATGTAGCTGTTATTCACGTACGGGTGGGTGCGTGTTTGTGAGAATAAAATAATCACTACGTATAATATAAAATACCACATTAACGACCGGCGGCGGCGGCGGCGGCGCGGTTGATGGCTGGTTTTAAATAGTTGTGTGTGATGGGGGGAGGGGGGGGTGCGTGAGCACTGAAAGCCGGATGAAGAATTCACAAAGTTCTAATGGACCAATTCTAATTTCGAATTCTCTTTTGGTCCCTCTGCGGACGAACGTTATATGTGGTGTGCTGCTGCGGGGACATAAACACGGTTTTATTAAACAAACTTTTATATATACTTATACTTTATTAAAGAGTGGCTTAATAGAAAATAAACAGATTCCGTTTCCCGCGCAGCAAATAGACGACTCCGCGGGAAGCTCGGCGGCAGTAGAGGTCACATTTCGAAATAATTATTAAAAAAAAACGCCGAAATCCGATCTCGATACACGATGCATGAGCGTTCTTGCGGGGGGGGGATATGGGGGATAGATCCCCTCCCAAGATGAATTTTTAGATTCTGAACAAAGCGAAAAAGTTTATAACTTTACAATGATGTTTATTTTTTCATTTCATTCCCTCTATCTGTGAACACTTTTTCATATAGAACTACTTGTCCGAAAGTTTCGATCAGTATCTCTATAGAACCGCCGGAATCACACCCAAATAGTACTTTAAAGAGATAATTTTTCCAATTTCTTAATACTTTTTCCAAAACCGGGGAAAAACTGTCGAAAAATTGACGGAAAACGGCAAAATACGCAATTACCGAAATTTCCGTAAATTTGAAAATTACTTTTTGACATAACTTCTAAAATAATGCAGCTAGAGACTTGAAATTTTAATCAACCATTAAAAATAGCTACGGAAACATTTCATAAAAATTTCAAAAAGATTTGATCAATTTTGAGTTAAGTACGGCATTTTGAAAATTTCGGAAATTTCTCATTATTTGTTAGTTTTTATGTAATAAAATTTTTGATTTTTGATATTAAGACTTGAAAATTCAATATGATCTCACTGACATATATGTCTAATTGACTTGAAAAATCTCAAAAATCGTTAATCAACTTTTTTTTTTATACCCGTTTGAAGTTAGAATTTCGACTGAATTCGTTAGTTTTACTTAAAATTACGCACTTTAACGTACATATAAGAAAATTGGCCGAACCGATTGTTTTTAAATTCAGTGCCTAGATAGAAAATTTCATTGCGAATATTTTGGTTCAATAAAATTTCTTACGGACGAATAATTAAACATTTTACAAGGGTTTGATTGAAAAAAAAATTGGAGAAAATACAGACAGATATTACGAAATATCTGTATACTATAAGCATTTAATTGCTGATGGTTGATAATAATGTTTTATTGCATCTTATCTATTTTTCGACGCTGAATACGATGGTGTGAGTTAAAATCCACGTGCAACAATAGTTTTCTAACTATTTTATTATATTTTAAAAATTTAATATTTTCGGTTATTATACTACATATCTACTAATTTACCTACATGGTCAAGTTATGTGCTGCGGCTTAGTGGTATTTGAACCGGCCTAGCATGCCGACAGTACCGGGTTCGATTCCAGCCCGGCACTCTGAATTTTTCCATTTTTTTTTCTTATATTATTAACTTCCTTCGTTCAGAATCGTTTTACTGAAGGAATGATTTATCGTTTCTTTAAAATTCAATACGGCCGTCAAGAGAATCCCACCCGTCGCGCGAAGTATGTCCGGCTTTTTCAATCCGTAATACTCATAAATTATTATACGAAAAGTAATTAAATCAAGTGTAGAAAAAATGCATTATTTAAAATCGTATTAGTAACTGGATAATGATGTTTAAATAAAGGCATATTATGGTAGTATTATGGTGTAGTATATGTATTAAATTTAATGAAATTATTGAAGATAAATATGCTTTAAACGGATATTATTGTTTTATTGAAAATAATTTGAGGGATTTAAAATTGCTAAATAATAAAAACGGAATCATCAAATAGGAGCAAAGCGTTAATATTATAAAATCCATTGATATTCGCTTTACGCTGAATACCTGTGAAGTGAAAAGCTGAGAAAGTATTCGGTGTAAAAGTGAATGAAAATATTTTTAACAACACTATAATATGAAAATCGTTGTAAATTATAATGTGTACGACCAAGGAGTAAACAAAGTGTTGATGTACTTAAAAATAAATATTTTATTTGCCTAAAAGTTATTATCTCTGAAATGGAGATAAATATTTTCGAGTCAAATATGTAAGACGCATACCTACCCCATGTATATATATTATATATGTATATAACATAACCGAGCCTTGGCATCCGGCAAAAATACGCACTTCAGGGCAACAATGAAAATGAGATTTAAATTAAACATTTTTTCGTTTGGCCATTGTTTATTTCCTTGTTTATTACTGCTCTGAGGAATGCGGAGGTATTTGTTTATATATATTTATATGTTTTGTTAAAAATTTACAATGACATATTTTTATTCCAACATTATTCTTATTAATATTTTCATCATATTACATTTTTAATTTATATAACACACTACTAATAATAATGATTTTGAAAATTCAAGAGTTTAACTAAATATTTAATTTATTTTTTTTTACCCAAGCTAGTTTCGTGATTTGAATTGTGAGTTTTTTTTTTTACTTTGAACATTTTATTTTCGGTTTTTTTCTCATTATATACATGAAAACCGTTCAACATTTTACGTCACATATTAATTATAAATAAAAACGCTGTCAGTTATATAATAGATATTACATTGGAATATGCGTTAAGGGTTAAGTGAAAAGTTATAATTTTTTTGTCCTAATAGTTAAGGGTGGTAGACTTATTGTACACCCCTAATGTTACATCGTACGGGGAGTTTTCTTCGGAAATTAAGCGTATGGAAATACAAAATATATGTATTTATATAATAATATTAACTCTTGATAAATATACAATTTTATCACTTTCTCGAGATTTTATAATATTTGTTTACTTCTGATAACTTAAGATAACTTAACTTAACTTAACCTAACCTAACCTAACCTAACCTAACCTAACCTAACCAAATTCAACGAGCTCATGTGATCTTTTACGGACACTTCTCGGTCATCCACCAACACTTTCCTACCGAGAATATCGGAATTCTCTCGGAGTCGTTCGAAAAACGCCTGTAACCAGTGGTCGAAGTGGATCGAAATAAGTGGGGGGATGAAACCAACCCTGTTGTTCTTCAATTTTAGATTTGTATAAAAAAAAAAAATCAAAAAGGAATGCTTAGATAAACTGAATAAAACCTATTTAAAATACTTAATTTCTATATAATTCTAATCCAATAACTACTGATTAGAAAAACCACAATGAAAAATATATATAATATACTGGGTACTTTTAACAGAAAGTCTCATTTTAAATCATTAAAAAAATTGCATGTTCAACACGAGTTTACAGACTAAAAATTTGTAAGTGTTTTCGTTTATGCTAAGCTAACAAATAAAACAAAAAAGTTATTGTAAACTTTCGCTGTTTTTACGATAAAAATCAATTAATTTTTCAAAATCCAATATGGATGAAAAATTTTAAACAAAATATGTGGAGGGATGAAAAATGCTGACGAAAAGAAGTAGAGGGATGGCATCCCTCCGTATCCCACCCCACTACGACCACTGCCCGTAACTGTAATTGTATTCATCATTCGTTGCACTTGCTTCGTCCCAGACCGGGTTCGAATTATTTTCATTTTCCATTCCGTCTAGTCGCCCAAAATTAATGGACGATAGTAGAACAAAATATGTTACGACCGTGAATGCTTTACGAGTTTTCATCGCGACCAATAACTACAGAATAGACGGCTAGATCACAACGACGATAATATGAACTACTTAGTTTATTATTATTATTATTATTATTTTATTATACGTACTACATTTTCATTGGTCGAGTTTATTTGATTTCCATGTATTATTTTTTTGGGGAGGGGGGCCTCTAAGCGGCGACGTTATAATATAAAGATACTGCGTGTATTTTGTTTTGTTTTGTTTGATCAGACCAAGTGCGTTTCGTTTAAATGGTTTTTATCACGTTTTTTTTTTTTTTTTTTTAACATTTTCAAAATTTCCTTTCTCCAAAATATTTCTCATATCATTATCTATTTATTTTTAAATTTTCTTAAAATAAATACAATTCTGAGCGAAGGAAGTTAATAACATTCGTCGTTTTCAATACACCCGCCAAGAGTATCTGACTTTATAATTTCATTATATATTATTAGATGAAAATTTAACATAACCTTATTCAAATTATATATATATATATATATATATATATGTGTATATTGTGAAACAAACCTGAAAACATTTCGAAAATCGTAGGTTAACTTTAGTTTTTATGATACTGGTAGTTTTTAAATAAAATTATAATGTTTTTTCAATCAAAACCTCACGAAACGCATGAAACATTCAATTCTTAATCCAGTGAAAAATTTACTTTCACCAAAAGATTTCTCGCGAGTTTTTCTACACGTGGTTTTAGTTTTTTCGGGGAAATCGACTAAATTAATAATTTGTTACAATCGTCTGAATTTCAGAGTACCGGTTCGAATTAACTTAATTATGATTGACTGTCAGAATCTTTTTACCGAAAAAAATTATTAATTTATTTTTTTGAAATTCACCCCACATCCGCCAAGAGTATTCCCCTTCATTTGTGGTGTGAAGTATTTTGAGTTTACTCTAGTCGGGACGAAAGCGGATGGTTTTTTTTACACAGAGCTCATTTATTTATAATAAAATATTATGTAAAATAATGTTTGTTGCTCGCGAGAAAAGGATGGAAAATCATACTGTAAATCTGACATCAAAATCAGGTCGGACACGTGTCGACGGAGTTAATATAGGAGCTCTGTCAGGCGTTCCCTTAAATTAATAATATTAAGTACACAATGCAATCACACGCCCTAGTGTAAAGACATAATAATACGATTATTAGCGACGAGATTATTAAACAATAGTAATTAAATCAATTAATATACCTATTTAACTAACCCGTCTAACGACGTTAATCGTTTTTGAGATTTAGTGAAATCATACGAAAACACAAAGGGCCGAACAAAAATTAAATTATATTTTAGATTCTGAACGAAGTGAAGAAGCTAGTGCTTTTACAATGATGTTTATTTATTTTTTTTCTGCGTACAACTTTTCGTATGGAAATACTTGTCCAAAAGTTTCGATAAGTAACTTTTTGAAACCGGATTCGCCTCTAGATTGTACTTTAGAGAGGTCATTTTTTGAATTTCTCAATTCTATTCAATTTTTTTTGGAAAAAACTACCCAACATTTGACAAAAACTACTCGGAAACCATCAATATTTGATCCGAACTATATGAAAATTCAAACATAGATAGAAAATTATATAACAAAGATTTTGACGTAAGAAAATTTTGAAATTATGAAAAAAAATTTTGAACATTTTTCTAACATTTTTTTTTATATTATTGACTTCTCTCGTTCAGAATCGTTTTATTGAAGAAATGATTTATCGTTTATTTAAAATTCAATACACCCGTCAAGAGAATCCCACCCATCGTGCGAAGTATGTCCGGCTTTTTCTTCTTTATAATCAATACCTCTCGTTAATAGTATTTATTTATAATATATTTTTATTTAAGTATTACGTAAATTTAATTTATTTTCAACAACTTTCTAAAAACGACGTAAGTTTAAAGTCAAACGTTAAAATATATTAATTACTTTCAATTCGAGTTTTCCGGCAAATTCTCATTATAAAAATAAATTTCAAGCTTAAGTATTTATTTTGTTTATTTTTAAGTTTTAACTACTTATTTTGTTTTAATTATTTCGTTCTGGGTATAAAGGGGATTATTAATAACGTGTTATTTTTAAATGTCGTGTAGGGGTTTCGCCTCCCATATTCCTCCCCTACAAACGTGAATATGATAAAAATATTACAAATACATTTTATTCAATGACTAATTTTTCCAAACATGATAATTATTAATAACAAGAGTCATTAAAAATAATTTTGTTATTTTTAAATTCTCAAATTTCAATACGGACTTTTCCAAGAGTCACTAGTTCCATGTTTCTGTTCCAAAAGTCATCAAATCCAAAATTTATCCTATTTTTTCTAAAATAAAAATGAATAATGTTCTACATTACAAGTAATCATATACATCGTTAATGGTTTATTAGGTAGCATTCAGTTTACAATTCTTAGACCCATGTGTGTAGAAATTTTATTCGTTTTATGTAAATTTTATATTCTGGTTGTCAATGAATTTTGTAATTGACCGACTCAAGGGACAATGGTGAAAATGTCTTTAAAGAATCAAAAATGAAATGTTCAATAACAATGATAATTATTGTTTCCCTTATGTATATTTTATTACAGAAACTGTTTACGTTAAAAATCACAGTAAAAATTGTTAATGGTTTATTATTTTATTTTCCAGAAGATGAACTGTAAGCCATGAAAACCGACGGAATCACAAAATGTTTACATTGATGATTGAATCCAAAACAAAGCTGAAATATTACACGAAATGGTAAGTAAAAAAAAGCCGGACATACTTCGCATGACGGGTGGGATTCTCTTGACGGGTGTATTCAATTTTAAAGAGACGACAAATCATTTCTTCAATAAAACGATTCGCTGAACGAGGGAAGTTAATAATATAAAAAATAAACGAGAAAAAAAAAATGTTAGAAAAATGTCCAAAATTTTTTTTTTCACATTTTCAAAATCTTTCTTCTATTATATTTTTCTATCTATGTTTAAATTTTCATACAGTTCGGATCAAAAAATGATGGTTTCCGAGTCGTTTTTGTCAAATTTTGGGTTAGTTTTTTCCAAAAAAAAAGAAAGAAAAAAATTGAAGAATTGAGAAATTCAAAAAATGACCTCTCTAAAGTACAATCTACAGGCAAATCCGGTTTCAAAAAGTTTACTGATCGAAACTTTTGGACAAGTATTTCCATACGAAAAGTTGTACACAGAAAAAAAAAAACATCATTGTAAAAACACTAGCTTCTTCACTTCGTTCAGAATCTAAAAAAGAACGTTATACAAATTAAAGTAAAACTAGCTAAAATTTAATACCGTATAGCGAGAATGAATGAATGATTTAATTTTTAATTTACCGTAACAAAGGTAACAAAAAGTAAGGATTTAGTTAATCGGACGAAATTCCAAAAAACAAAAATATAATATGCGATAATAATATTATTGGGCTAAATTAATTATTTTCTTTCATTATGTACTCCATAGAACAACTCGATGAAACTTAGGTTAATAATTTTGGAATCAAAGTTCGAAAATCGCGTATAGAGTGCGTTGTAGTAGTGGCGTTATAAACAGTAATGCCGGGTTTTCCGACAAATCTGCGAGAAATAAATAAGAGACAAAATAGAAATTTTCTTTTAAAAAGGTTTCAAAAAGTTTACTGGTCGAAACTTTTGGACGAGTATTTCTATACGAAAAGTTGTACACTGCAAAAAAAAAAAAAAAATCATCATTGTAAAAACACGTTTACATTGTAAAAAACAATATAATATAATATATAGATAACTAGAGTGCGGATTTTAAAGGCATTTGCTTTTTTTTTCTATCTCTCTACGTCAGCTATAAATTCTATTTATACCACTTAGAACAAAATTCGCGACATTTTATTTCGCTTTTATTTGCTTTTTTCGCTCTTCTTGTATTTAAATGCTCTTTGAGGTATTTTCGGTAATTTTTTATTTTTGCTTTTTTTTGTATTTAAAAGTTTTTTGGGATATTTTAGGCACTTTTTTTGGCTTATAAGTTAAATTTTTTCAAAATGTGATTTAAATAAACACACGTATTTGAAAAATTAATTCATTTTAAAGAGATTTCTTTTTGAAAACTTAAAAGTAATTTAATTGCTCAATGCAACTCCGATGATATAGGTTAATATCATTTTGTAACTATTTTTTTAACAAATTTTGATAAATTAGGTATGTTAAAAAAAATAAATCTAATTTACAGACAAATTGTGAGAGAAAAAGATCAACATCATGATTTTTTTTTATAATTTAATAAAATAATAAATAATATTAATAATAATTAATAATAATTGTAATACGTTATTCGTAATTAATATATATATATATATATATATATATAATTTTTTATCAAAAACTCCATTTTTAATGCTTTTTTTAGAGCTTTTTTGGGAAATTCGTTGAGCTTTACTGCTTTATTTTAAGTGCTTTTTTTAGTTTTTTATTGCTTTTAAATCCGTACTCTACAGACAACCATAAACAACATTATATTATTTTGTGGTAAAATGTGGTTTCATTTTTGAATATTTTCACGCCTCCCCTGAAATAATTTTGTGACACCTCCTTAGGGGTCTCCCAGGTTGAGAATCCACGGTGTAAACAATCCGTGTGACGATTTTATTAAGATTACAGAAGAAAATATCGAGAAAACGTTTTGTTTCCGTGGTTACGAACAGTCTGTAAAACGGAAACGTATCATTTATCAGTCATTTATTATTAATTTATTATTATTATTACACATTTACTCTTAGTATTTTAATAAAAAAAATGAAAACGAAAATTTGAAATTTGCTCGCCTTTTAAAACACGATGCGAACCGCGTGGATTTTAACTGCAACGTCACTGTGGTGGGGCCTAACGCAGGTGGTAACGGCCGAACTGCTAGAGAACAAAGGACAGATCAGCAACGGCCGAACGTACGATACCGAAAAGCATCCGTACGTGGTGAGCCTGTTGTCGGTAAACAAAATCGGGAAATTCGGCGTTTGCACGGGCACGTTGATTGCGCCGCTGTTCGTGTTGACCGCCGCCCACTGTGCTCAAGACGTGGCGAAAAAAAACTTTAAAGTATAGCGGCGAGTGGGGATCCAGAAATCATAAATAGAGGGGGTGCTCGATCAATAGAACTACCTGAATACTAATACCTAGCAGCTAACTACTAATTACACCTTTAATATAATACACAGTGGCGCACCCGAGGGAGGGGCTTTGGGGCTATAGCCCCACCCAAAATTTGTTTTATTTAAATTTATAAACAATACAAATTATTGATTTCTCAAAAATATATTACAATTTCGCTATTTTTCCAATTAAACTATTGAGAATTTCGAAAAATAACGTCAAACAGTACCATTTAAAGGCGAATTGTGATTCAATAAGTTGCAGGTTGAAACTTTTGTTCAAGTAGTATTTCTATAAAAAAATGTGCGTGCAGAAAAAAAATGAAAAATTAGTAATAAGTATCCTTGTCAAAACACTAGCTTTTTCGCTCCACTCAGAATCTAAAACTATTGCTATGGATACCTTTAAACTAGATTTTTTGGGGTAGTGCGGGTAGTATGTGGTACCTTGTTGTAATAATAAATAA
>JAIPRM010015260.1:0-10261 GCA_025469315.1 Stegophylla sp. TES_Ste_2020
AAATTCAAAAAATGACCTTTCTAAAGTACAATCTAGAGGTGAATCGGGTTACAAAAAGTTTTTTTTTTTTTTTTTTTTATTTAGAGCTTTTATTGTTTCAAAAAGTTATTGATCGAAACTTTTGGACAAGTATTTCTATACGATAAGTCGTACACAGAAAAAAAAAATAAAAAAATAAAAAAAATAAACATCATTGTAAAAACACTAGCTTCTTCACTTCGCTCAGAATCTAAAAGTATACGTGGGGTACATGTGATGTTTTCGAATTATTAGGACAAACACGATCTTCGCTTTTGTATTAATAAGCCTCAAGTATACAGCTGCTGTGGTATACAGGTACTATTCTTATTGATTGGCAGCCAATCATGGGCGCAAATAGGTTGAAAAATTTGGGGGGGGGCTAATCTTTTTTTATACATTTTGATAAGTATAATCGTATAAAATATTTTCTGAAGTTTTCAATTTGTATGATGTACCTATTTTTTACCTACGCTCATTTTATCGTACATATATACATATATAATGAAAAATATGTATTTAAGGATCAAAGATTATATCGAGAAAAAACATGTTGAAATACAATTATATTTTTTTGTATATTTGTAATTTTACAATTAATAATTGATTCATATGGTATTATACAATATCACTCAATATCATAAAGTAATAATTTCATTGTTACACCATAAAATATTTTTATAGTATATACCTATTCAAATATCATACATTTTGGGGCTAAAAATACTTTTCAGGGTGCTAAGCCCCCCTAGCCACCCATCTATTTGCGATAATGATGCCAATGAAAAATAACGGTTAGTTGTTATCATCTAAACCCCAAACTTTTTTTTCTTCCGTACCCCTGACTTAAATATTTTGCTATATTGAACCCCTTATGATTCAATTCTAACTTTTAAACTTTTTTTTTCATACCTCATCTTAAAATGTGTAAATAAAAATCCAAATGAGTATTTTTCGCTCCTCGCGATGCTCTTGGTGGATGTATTGAATTTTAAAGAAATAATAAACAGTTTCTTCAATGAAACAATTCTGAGTGGTGCTTCTGTTTATTTAAACACTCAACAGTTATAAAATTTATTATCATCAACAAAACATATGAATTTTACTCAGCTTTTTTTATATCTCACTATTAACCGAGAACAGGAAAGAAATACTGGAAAAAAACTTTTCAACATTTTTTTTTTTGTCACATCTTCAAATTGCACACCATCATTGGCTACATAATAACATATATTTATATAAAATATACATTCTACAATCTATAATCTATAAACTGTGTGTGTCAAAAAATAAGTCGATGGTTAAATTTTTTATTCGTGACAGGAGCTTTTCAACTCAAATAACATAAACTGCATGTTTCCGAAATGAACCGTTTAAATAAATCAAATTCAACTTTTTCCCGCCATTAACCATTTATTTTCGCGTACCCCCAGTTGGGAACCGCTGATCTAAACCGACCGTAGGGGGAAATCATTTTAAGTTCACGATTTTTTCAACGACAATTGACATAATATTATCACAACAATAGCTGCTGCTGTTACGATTATAATATGTTACACACTCTATACTACTATTATAGTAATAATAATAATAATAATAATAATAATAAAATTGCACCTAAATTACAATAATAATATTATCATATAATATTATGATAATGTTATTTTAATGATATTTTTTCCACACATTCCCTCTCACTCTCTCTCTCTCTCTCTCTCTCTCTCTCTCTCTCGAGTGTTTCTTAAATACCGAACAGCGTGCACCAGCGTCCCTCAGGGCTCGGCGGGATCTCTAGGAGAGGGGATAAGGTCATGACACCGGCCGACGTGATAAAATACGTATATAGGTATATCGCTGAGTTTTGTAAAAAGAATATTATAATAAATATTCACAACAGAGTAGTATAATACTATTTGTGTATTTTAGGGAATTCCGATAAGAGTGTGTGTGTGTGTGTGTGTGTAAAGACTATAAAATGGAAAAATGAAAAAAAAAAAAAATATATATATATATATATATATATATATACACCGAGAGAGAAGAAGAAAAAAACAAAATAAAAATAAAAACAAAATAATCGAAATATTTTTAATCAAAATTATGGTGGGGGGACCGTTGTTGGCCTGCGGTGGTCGACATACGCACAGACGTTGAGACGTCCACAGTGCGACGTTCTCGGTTGTCCGGGCACTTACACCGCGTTCTCGTATAATATTCTACTCCAGCTCTAATCGCTTACACGAGAGTTCCGTCGTCGTCGACTGATAATTATTGTTATTTCTGGTCTTATTATTATTGTTAACCGTTTTATTTGCTCGGTGGATAATAATAATAATAATAATATTATTATAAAACGCCAAACGTAAGAACGGATATGACAGTATTATTTACGCATCACCGCGTTCGTGTGCCTGTTGTCGATCGTTGGACAGCTAGTTTTAATAATAATAATAATAATATTATAAGTAATAATATTAATAATAGTTAATTAACTATCTGTTAATTACCTGCGCTCATAAAACCGATATGTCGGTTTGACCGTTTTTTTATTTAATAATAATAATTATTATTATTATTTTTGAGAAAATAACAATATTTTTTTTTTTTATTTTCCATTGTTGAAATAATATTATAATAATTAAATTAAATCGTTTCTTCTCAGTGTTTGTCGTCGTCGTCGTTTGTAATTCTTCTTCTCTCGCCGAAATTTCGCGCGCGAGTTCGAATAAAATTCAAAAAAAAAAACAACAGGTGCGTTTCCATAAAATATTATCGTTTTTTTTTTTTTTTTTTTTTTTGTTTATATTTTGTTGGTGCGTGTGCGCGTGCGCGTGCGATCGACGACCGCGTGCTCGCTCGTGTTGCGCCGAGGACTGCAACTACAGTTATACTGGTAAGTTTGGCAAATTAAAATCGGTAATGAAATATTCCGCCAAGGTAGAAGAAAAAATAAATTCCACAGCGCGTGGGGCAATTTTTATTTTTCTTCCGTCAATTTAAATTCTCTCTACTTACGAGGGGAATACTATACGCAGCTGCGTGAACCGCGCCGCCCCGGTAGTTGTGTCGTCGTATCTTCTTTAACAATAATAAAAACACATAATAATATAGAGGTGTATAGCAGCGCTCTGTGTTGTTGTTGTTGCTGTACACTACAACACTACCTATAGTAAACGCACGCGGTGTAAAAAAAAAAAAAAAAGCCGGCTGCTTGCCTGCTCGCAACCGATGATGATGCTGCGCGCCAACAGCAGACGGTCGCGTGGTCCAAGGACAAATATCTTATCGTGCGTCGTCGTTCAAGGACGTGCTGCTGCGTTTTCAGGGTCGTGTTTTCTCCTACACCCGGTGTTTTTATCCACAACACACTACTCCCCTTCATCCGTCTCGGGTAGTAACCCCCCCCCACGCCACGGGTCGACGATGGTGGTGGTGGTAGTGGTGGTATTGGCGGCGCGAAGCTATTTTTTATTTTTTTTTTTTTTTTTAGTATATACTATGTACCTGCTGTCTGTAATCTTTTCAATAGTGTTGTTGTTAGTCTGTATTAATAATAGCGAACAAATTTTGTTTGTGGGACGGCAAGTTATTTATTTTTTGACCATAACCCAATTATTTTTGGATAAAATTTTGGTGTTCCATAAAAAAATTACTTTTGCCCCTATAAACGAGGAGAAATTTGATATAGAACAGTTATAATCCTCCCTAAATGTATTTTTACTTTTGTCTCTCAAAATAATGTGCTTACAAAATATTTATTACCAACTCAAACTACCTGTGTAAAACCCTAATTATTTATGAACCACCCACCGATTCTAAGTTTGGGACACATGTCGCCAAAAAACACTCTGTCGCGTCGCCACTGCGACCCAAGTATTTCAAGTTTTCTCGGAGTGTCGAGTATGCGCTATTTGTTGTTGTATCACGTTTCATCATTGATTTCTTTTGTTTTTTTTTTTTTTATACTATCCGTAAAAGCAACGAATTTAAACGGATTTTTAATGTAATGTATAACCCATTGGTAACACTATCCAAAACTACCTGTTGGTGGTCTACGTGTACATTGCACCGTTGTTGTGTTATTGAATTGTTTAAATACATAAGTTTGATTTAAACTTTTTATAATCCACGAGAAATTGAAAACAATGCGAAATTTTCAAAAGATATTTACCAATGTTGAAAAATTACCAAACAATTAATTATTCTAGACCGTAGTCGTGGTTGAAATTATTTATAAATTATTCTTATATGAGATATTATAATTAATTTTAAAGGCTCGAGGGTTAATCCGTAATTTTTTCATTTTGGTTTTAATCATTTTTCGAAAGAGGATCGAGTCAATTTTGGATCCACTATACACTATTATTGTTTACAAACACCTGTGCCTCGTTCAAAACCAATGATCACCACTGTGTAATACATATTATATTTTCGAGTTCCCTAAATAAATAATAATAAATTCCTTTCTCCGATTTCGCGCGCGCATTATCGTCTACAGACGACGAGCAAATGATAATTATCTCTCAATTTTCACGTAGTTTGTACACTGTCGTTTTGATCCACGTAAATTATTATTACATAATACAATATAATAATACAACACAGGCACGTGTACGACAATCGACCGTGTATCATATTATGTATATTTACAATGTGTGTGTGTGTGTGCATTATAATATACATATACATAATACATATGTATATATAAATTTTTATATTATATTCATTGTTATCGAAAACGATAAAGTGACGTGCCATAATATTGTCCTTTGAATCGAATTTAAAACGTTTCACAATAATAATAATAATATGCGTTATCACGAGTCATTAATACACACAGACTATTATTATGTAAAATACGCGTTATTAATATAATAATATATAAATATATATTTATATCGTTCTTTTCCCAGTTTTATTTCAATGTTTATTTTGGGCTAACCAGTTTTAAAAACTTCGGAATATTCAAAATTAAATAAAATATATTTTACGTCGGGTGTTATTTGTGTGAAGTATTTATAATAATAATAATAATAATAATATGTAAGAAATAATTATAATATTATTGTGCTTTCGATATTATTATAATGGTAATTAATATTCATCGTCATATTAATGAGTTTGTGAACAATTTTAAATTCTTAAAATATCTCTGGGTTATTTTAAATTGAAATAACTACTATGGTGGTGTGTCAATAACAACTCGTATTGTGCGATAAGAACTTTAATGAACGAATGAACCTCGTGTGATAATATCTTTGGCGAGTATACATCGGCGGGTTGCAGTACAATAATAATTATTAATTCAGGTGCGAATCCCGAAGTTATAAATAGGAGGTGCTCAATCAATAGAACTGAATACTAATAGCAGCTAACTACTAATTCAATCTCTGTGCAAAATAAATTTTCTATATTAGAAAATAAAAAACATTTAATAAATTATTATTCACTTCGTTTCGTTTAATTATTTACTATAATGATCTCTACTCACGTTTATTTTACGACGTTTTACACATTCCGAGTGGGGTGAAGAAGCTAGTGTTATTTTTAAAATTATGTTTATTTTATTTTTACATATTATATAGAAATTCTTGTCCATGAGTCTCGACCAGCAACTTCGATCATCGAGATAGTTTGTTTAAAATTTTGGAAAAACTACTCAAATGTTGACAAAAACGTCTTTAAAGTTTAAAATTTAATATACCTACAAATCCCGTTTAATATGATCGAACAAAACCCATGGTGAAAAATATATTATACAGCTTTTTTATTAAAAACTTATCTACTTACACTTAATTGCATTTCAATTTCACCCGAGTGTGGCAAGCACAGAGGGTGCCCGAGCACCCATAGCCCCCCCTGAATCCGCGCCTGATTTACCCATGAAAATGTTATTCCACTCGATGGAAACTCGAAAATTTGGTGGCCAAGTTCAAAATTACTTTCATACCTGTTACTATTCTTGTAAAGGGATATATTTCTGAGTTAATTTCCCATATTATTTAAAACGAATATAATCTAACACAGAAATTTTAATAAAAAAATTTTAATGCTTTTATATTCTTCGTTGAAACAACATTTAAAAATGGCAGTATATATTTTTTTATGGTTATTCTTCGCTCCTCGGGTGGAATATTCGTGTATATCTTAATGGATGTACTGAATTTTACGAGAAACGAATTATTTCTTTATGTAAAAAAACAATTCTGAGTGGAGTGTAATTATACAGAACAATAATTGTCTGTTTTTATATCGACTAGAGATAGGTGTACTTACTCGTATGTTTAATAATTTGTCGAGAATTTGTCAACAGAATAATCCAAGTTGATTTTAATTGGGAATTTAATATTCATGAATCGTGAGAATAATCAATTTTTAGCCGTGTTTCACAATAATTATTAAAGAGTAGAATAAAAATCGTTATTTTACGTGAAAATGATCGGTTTCATACTAAACCTATTTTTTTTTTTTTTATATAGGTATATGTATGCATATGGTATATTGTGGTAATATACTTTCATTAAGCATCCAAAAATTAAAAATCCCAATTTCGTTAAAAAAAAAAACTATAATATACTTGTAATAAAAAGTAGAAACAAATGAATACCTAATTAAAATCTAATATTCAAAATTAAAAACAAAAAAAAAAAAATCAATTATTTAATCATAATATCTACAAAACAGTTTTTTGGGTTTTTTCTACAACCAGACTTTAAAATAATAAATTAGCAGCTTCTAAACATCAACAATAGAAAAAACATCCAAGTAACCAAGTCCTAATAATTAGTATTACTTGGTAATGAATGAATTCTATCGGTTAAACAAATGTGTATTTTTGTAACAATTAGGTATGAACATTGACACTTGCAGAGCAAATTAAAATCAAAAGCCTGAATTTCAAATTTGGTTTTCATTTGTAATATCATATTATGTTAATATTAGTGATGTACTTAGTTTAATTAACAATTTTTGTCTATGTAGTTTTTTTTTTTTTGACTTGGTACATAATGTTTATATTTAATTTTTTTAATATTTTATTACGAGTATTTATAGATTTATATAGAATATGTAAAAATATTATAGAATTTGTAGATAAAATAATCATAAACCGTCATAAACGTATGTACATAATTATTGTTGTTATACGCCTTTCGTGTTCTCAGAGGCGTGGTGGTCACATATTTTGCGGTTACGACCTTTTTGGTGCTAGGTACTTGCGGTCACATAATTTTTTTTTTTTTTTACCTGCTTATCGGATCTTGCGGTCACAATATGACGTGTTCTCCCGCGTTACGCGACAAGTTGTTTATCAAGTCGAAATTGTTGCACAGCAAACCTGAGGGGTTGAAATGGATTTGAATCGGAACGCGAAGTGCGAAGCGAACGACGTTTAATGATAATATAAATACGTCCTAATAGTGCGAAGCAAAATTGTTTTTTTTTTTTTTTTTTTTCAACAAAAAATAGCGTGAACAGCAGTGTGTTGCGACCAAACTGTCAAAAATATTATTACGAATAAGTAGGATCCAGCAAGTGATCCGATACACAAAAAAAAATCATAATAATAAGACCCGCAGTGGCACCAAAAAGGGTCGTGACCCCGTAAATGTGCCGACCGCGTAATATTCTGTGCCGGGCATACGTAATTTCCCCTTTAATTTGGGTAAATTCCCCTAAAAATGAATATTCTTATCTTCTTTTATCTTATCATATTATAGTAAACTCCCCTAAAATTTATTTTGCTCATAATAATAGTAGTAAGTATTACTCATAATAATATGTAAACTCCCCTAAAAATGTTTCGTTATTGTGTTACTCATAACTCATAAGTCATAATACGTATATGAACTGCTCTAAAATAATTTTGCTACGGAATTACTTCCAAGTAGATTCCACTAAAAATGTATTCGATTATTATCAGAAATTTATAGCAATTTATAGCGATTATTATTTTATATTAAAGTAACCAATAAGTTATTATAATATTAGACCCAATAAGTGTTCGATCTCTTTAGTTATTCAGAAAAAAAAAAAATGTTCCAATAACAAAGAAAACTCAAATTAAAAATATTGAAAAATAGGTGAAATAATATGCACTTAAAATTCAAATATATAACCGAAATATGCACTTATATCGAATAAAGAGTTAAATATGCAAAATGAAGAGAACTGCATACAACTCTTGGTGTTATGAAACGCATTTCTATATTACTTAGCTATGTTTTGAATGATTTTTTGAAAAACATGCTAACTCCTATATAAGTCCCTAGCTTTAATCATAATAAACGTCAGTGCAATGAGGATAATTATTGGTACATAGAAGTAAAAATATAATACCAGGTACACGAATACCTAGTATAAATAATAAATAGGTACGTATAATACTGATTTTAGACATTGTCTTTTTTGAAACATTTTATTCGTAAAATGTAAAATACTATAACATATAGAACATTTAAATGAGTATAAAAATTTTGCTGAAATCAAAGCCAATCGGTATTCGGAGGAAGGACTAATTTACATATTCGGGGGGCTTATATTATGCTCTTTCTCACCTCGAGTCTACCTATTCTATGAAAGCCTTAGGTATTTTACAGTAAAAAATTATAATAAAATATTTTCTTATAATTTTCTTATTAAATTTATCTTAAATTTAGATTAAAAAATCTTATAATTTAGTTATAACCTAAAACCCCTGAGCGCCCCCTCCTCCTTGGATCCACGTCACACTTTTTTTATACTTTTTTAAATTTGTATATTATTCAGTAAGATGGAATGGACTGGAAGTATAAAAGTGGCTTTGGATTTTTTACACAAAAAATATTTTATTAACTTAGTACATAGGTAATGTTTATATTTAATGCACATTATTATTACTTTTTGCAGATGATTATAATAAAATTTAAAAATAATTTTAAAAAAATTATATTTAATACAGTTATCTATTATTTTGTTAGTTGAATATACTTGCAGCTTACTTGTTGAATACCTACCTAAACTCCTATGTAAATTAATACTCACTTCATTATTTTTATTAACGAACTTTTGCAAATCGTTATACAAGTCGAATCGAGTCGAATGCTTTACCACCTGTTGGCCACCCCTGGAATAAGGTCTGTCTTCGACGCATTTTATACACACACACACACACACACACACACACACAATTGCCAACCACACACACTGCAACCTACCTCACTATAAATGCGTAGCACGAAGAAAACATAAATCGAACGACCATAAAATCCGTATTCTTCGACGACGCATTAGTGAAACCCGTTTTGTTGGATATGGTGCTGCAGTATATTATTATTGCTCTATGAACGCATCTCTGTAACAAAAAAAAAAAAAAACCCGAATCCGTCCGCCGAAAACGCCAATTGCGTATTTTCGTCATTGTGTGTCTGAACGAAATAATAATACCTAATGCTTTCGTTTTTTTTTTTTTTTTTACCCTAGTAGTTACATTACTAACTTTTTTTCGTGTGTTTTGTTTTTAATTATTGTTTTGGTTTTAAAAACAAATAATGACGGTTCGTTTTTTACATATTTTCCGACAAGGATGTGTCCGATTTTCGGTGTACCAATATATTGTGATAATTGTTATTCTCGTTTTCCGTTGATGGTTTTCGTACGCTTTGACGTCAATTAATTTAAATTATTTAATAC
Organism: Stegophylla sp. TES_Ste_2020; assembly: GCA_025469315.1. Taxonomy (NCBI): domain Eukaryota; kingdom Metazoa; phylum Arthropoda; class Insecta; order Hemiptera; family Aphididae; genus Stegophylla; species Stegophylla sp. TES_Ste_2020. The sequence continues at coordinate 9,688 of JAIPRM010015260.1, forward strand.
TTCGATAAAACCGTGTATCATCATACTGGTGCTAATTTGTTATCAGTGTTATCACGTTTACAGCTCGACCTTCTTTAACAGGTGGTGGTTAAATCTGGTAGGTGTATCTGTGTTTTTGCTCGTTATTCTCCTCATCAATCTATTCAAAAATCAACAAAGCTCGACTTGAAACTTATTTTTTATTTGCGGAATATTTAAAGTAAAAAATGTATCTATTATAAATTATAATAATTTTGATAATTATTATCGTTCTTTACTAAAGAACCTAGTAAGTAGTAACTAAGTAACCTAGTAACTAACCTAGTAACTAAGTACCTACTAAAGAATATTCAACTTAAGAATTTGCTAAAGAATACTTTACTCGAGTACTATTACACTATTTTTAGATTCTGAACGAAGTGAAGAAGCTAGTGTTTTTACAATGATGTTTATTTTTTTATTTTTTTTTTCTGTGTACAACTTTTCGTATAGAAACACTTGTCCAAAAGTTTCGATCAATAACTTTTTGAAACCCGATTCGTCTCTAGATTGTACTTTAGAGAGGTCATTTTTTGAATTTCTCAATTCTTCAATG
>JAIPRM010015261.1:0-10260 GCA_025469315.1 Stegophylla sp. TES_Ste_2020
TTTTTTCGAACATTTTTTTTTCTTATATTATTAACTTCCTTCGTTCAGAATCGTTTTACTGAAGAAATGATTTATCGTTTCTTTAAAATATAATACGCCCGTCAAGAGAATACCACCTGTCGTGCGAGTACACCCATCGTGCGAAGTATGTCCGCTTTTTTTTACATTTAATTTGTATTATTACTCTTAGTGCGTTCAGAAATTCAACATTCGACCGTTTGTCGGACGTGCTTAAAAATCATTGTGAAGAGTTTGACGTACATTTTTTTCGTTTTTCAATGCGAGGCATAACAATAGTCGCGCCATATTGTGTGCAATAATTAATAATTATATATTTGTTATTATAATACGTCTATTTCTGCGCAGCACACCGTCACGTCAATAGGATTTATAGCGTTAATTTACATTTGAAATGGGTATCGAAGCAATTGGAACGATTCCCAAGTGAATTCCGTCAATTTATCAACTCCGTTTGAAAAACAAAAATCAAAACACGCTGCTGTTAAACGTTGCGTACCCGCGTACCTCCTATTTTGTTTTTCATTTTTTTTTTTTTTCAGACAGCATATCGCAGCCAATATCGCTAAAGCATATTATTATTATGCGTAATGTATTGCGATGCATGTGTAAAACTATTATTCGAATACTATATCGGTACGTTTTTTTTTTTCAACATTTCAAGTACTATAATGTCATTTATTACCGGGCCGTTATGATTTCGTTTTTTTTTTTTGTAATCTCGTTAACCTATTTATGGCGGTTTTCCATAATAATTACAGTGATTACTTGTCGAAATATTACTACCGTCATTACCGACACTACAATGTTTAAGTATATAACACTCGAATCGCACTTATTGGTTTAAAAGTCCATTAATTATTAACCGTGTACGTGGTTACTGGTTCCTTGGAGGACACTGATCAATCGTACGTATTACACACCCGTATTATTCCATTATATATTGAAAATATGATAAATTTAAACGTACCGCCGCCGTGATACGATTTAAGGTATAATTTCCGCACGCGATTCCCACCCGTGACCCGTTTATTTTATAAAGCCGCGTGGTTTTTATTTCATCAATAAAATACCTAAATAAATTATTACCATCGAGTTCATTCCATATTGTAAAATACAGTTCGGGATCGATAGTGAAAAATGTTGATCTCTCGATTTAGAAAAAATCCCCACGCAACTGTACACGATTATCGTCGGATTATGAAACCATTGTCATCGGACGACTCTGAAAATAATAATTTTTATTACATTTCATGTGCTTCACACGTGATACAAATGTAGAAATATGACCTTATTTTTTTCTTTCGTGTTACATGAGATATTTTAACGAGAGTCCGCAATACGAGTTTAACAAATGTTAGAAATTTGTTTAATAAATAAATAATAATTAAATCTGTACTATAAAGTTAGACACGATGGACGTCAAAGACTGTCGTGATGAAATGTGTACCGGTTATGTCATTCATACTCGTACTTCCATACAAGTATTCGTGTACTTGTCATTTAAAAATTTAAAAAGCCTAAAACACTTTGCACCATTGGTATTTTTTGCTTCTCAGGTGGGATTCTTTTAATAAGTGTGTTAAAATTTTTGAAGAAACGATAAATCATTTCCCCAATAAAACGAGTCTAAGTGGTGCTTTAGTTAATATACATAATAATAATTATTATCAATTTCATACTCAGCATGTTTGATAATTTCTATTTAATAACAAAATAATCCATGTCCATTTTGACATTTCGAAACGTCGACATTTTAAATTCAAATATTTTAAAGTGATGTGAACAGAAATATTATGCTGTTGCACATGAATCCGGGCCTCAATAATAACATATTGTCCGTAACGAATTTTTTCATTTTTGTAACGCATATCACGGCTTCCTCTGATTCACGTGTCGTTTATAATTTATTTACATAAAACGCACCATCTGAGGACCAAAACTGCATTAGTCCAGTCACAGTCGGTTACTAACTCGGTTACTAATTTGTTATTTTTTCTCCACCACTCTGACAATAATATCATACTCGACTATGATTATCACGCTATTATTTATAATTTAATGCTTTCGACCGGCCGCGTCATCTGAAACACCGTAAATGGATCCGACTACAGCATTAAAAATGCCATTTATATCACCGCCGAAAAACTAATAAACGATTCTTTATTATCCTTCAGAGCGTCATACCATCATTTCTGATTTCTCCACCTTGCATAAAATGGTCTGTTTCAGGATACTAAAATTATTATCTTTAATAGAGTTCCGAAACGTCACGTTGTAAATAAAAACTCGTAAATTTTTAAAATATTTCGTATATTCTATACTTTAAAAACAAACAAAATAATCGTAAACCGTCACCTACAGTATTAAACAATCAAACGAATAAATAATTGTTTGGAATGAAAAAAAAATAATCATTTTATTTTTCCAAGAACTATTATAAAGTAAGAAGTATTATAAAATTTGATTTGTTACCCGTTTTTCGTACGTCAATTATAATCATACAACACTGTAATATATAGTGCTGTTATAATGACAGTAATATTTCGGTGGCTTAGAGTACTTTATGTTGGTTACCTCCATGTCGTGATACTTTTAATTTATTTTCATTTTTAACGTTGAAAATATTAATTTTAATTTAATTTGTTATTAATATTGGTGACTGAAATATTTCGTTCAATTCCTGAGTAACTGAGTGGCGTTATATAATTCGGATTCAATCACGCGGTGGTTAATTTTAGTGTCGGGTTAAAAATATATGCGCCACTTTGCTGCAACGGTTCTATAGTTACCTGTTCGAGACTTATAGAGAGATTGTATGCAGAATTCTCATAAAATATGTTTACGACATTATTTTCGCTATGTTGGCACTATAGTTCTTGTTGGCGCCAAAAATGAAATAGTTAACATTTCAAATCGATGTTTTAATATTAAAATTATATCTTTTACCAAATTTTACCATAAAAAAATGTGATACCACGTCACTGTGGTGCTAAAATGATCAATGATGAATGGTAAATGATAATGAATTGTATGAGAATTCTGCATACAATTTAGTTTGTGACAATATTTTTAGATTATCATGAAAATTATCTATTAATTTATTTTGGAAATAATTTAACACCATCAGTATTGGGTAAAATAAAAAAAAATAAAGGTATGTTCTAATTCAGTGCACTGATTAGGTATATGGTATATGGATTATCATGTTTTTTTCCACCCTGTATACAGTAATAAATTGCTTAATATTAACACCTGACAATGTAAAAATTATATATTTTCATTTTGTACATACTTTAAAATAAAACAGGTTTTCTCGCAACAACAGCAAACCGATAAAAACCCATATATGGAAATATCGGAACGCTTTTGCGTGTTTTATGACTTACCCTTCAAAATCGGGCACTCAAAGTGATAGTCTATTGTGTGTCTAGGCGTTAATACGGTTAATACGGTCTTAAAAGTTATGTTATTTGTAAAAGACTCCGCCGTGATGTACACTGGTTTAAAAAACGTTAGATGTGGTCTTCGCCGCCGCCGCCGGCGAAAAGTTATAACGAAGATATTGCCTCGTCATCGTGGAGATAAGCATATCAGCTAGAATATTTTTACCCTTCGGTACGACAATCCATAGTATACGTCTTGTGCTATCTCCATTTTTGTAAAATAGCCGAGGAATTGACTACGCCCCGAGGTTGACGAGGGGTTGGGTTACAGACTTAAGTATGCTCGGGACCGTTATACCGGGTCGAATCGTACTCGACTGTAAAAATATACTAAAGGAGCTAAAAAAAATTCTTGAGTTCAGCGTTTTATTAATACGACGGGAGTGTATATTTTAATGATTACCGGAAATTTAGTTTGTGCAATACACAATGCGTCGCCCGGCATTAATTGGTTGCCACAAAGCATTTATCCTCAGCTTATATGTTTCTCCACTATCTTATAATTCGCTTTCCCCGAGTTAGTTCATCTTCACTAGGTATTCATTCTAAGATCCTCATTAAATGCTTAATTTTCCAATTATTCGTATTGTGTTAATAAAATTACCATTGGCTTGTTCGTCTATAAATCTTAACAAAAAATTATTAATTTGTTTGTTTGATTTTATTTTCTGGCTTTGGGTCAAAAATAAATTATCGTCACGAGTGACCACTACAGCATACTGATCAGTAATGGGGGGGGGTTTGATTATAAATGCGTGGGTTTGTGGATTTGTCAAATCATAATACCAAAATTGTATTTGTGTATGAATAATAAAATTTTACATCCGGTCGGGAGAAATTTAACTCTGAAATACATAAATAATTTTGTATTCAATGAAATACTTCACGGGTAAAATATTTTAATAACAATGAAAAGCTACTTGTATATTGTATAAACGAAACCATTACGATTGCGTTTTGAATTAAAATTGAAACGAAATTGTTATTTTATTTTTAATGGAAACTCTATTACGATTTCGTTTAAAAGTCATAAGATGCAATAAAATAAACGGGAAAAAATCGCTGGCTTATAAAAATGCAATTATCCTATGATTTAGTTGTTTAATTTCTAAGAAAATATCTTATAAAATGATAAACTGAGGAAACGCGATGAGCAAAATTAAAATAATAACAATATTTAATAGCAAAGATATTTATAAAATATTTCAGTTTAGAAACTTTTAACTATTTCTTACTTTGATAATGTCTGTGGCATTTAAATAATGCACAGTCTTTACTGACGTGTATTGCTATACTATAATATATTATACTTTAATGCTAGTTGTGTGTTCGAATAATATGTATTTATTTTGATTATAAGTTTTAAAGACATGCGATTATCGTACATAAATGGTAAATTACTTTTTAAATAATCTCATTTCGTAGAAATTCTTTTTTAGTATTTCGAAAACTTAATGGTAACACGTACTGCGAAAGAGACAAAGGTATACTGTCATTTTTATTTATTTTTTTATTTTATTCCATACATTTTATGGAAATTATTGTATACTTTTATTACCGATAAAAACCCATCAGGTATCATGCCCTATGCTATAAAAATATAAAAAATTGTCTTATAGGTGTACTGATCTATACAGTGCGTGTGTATATATTTTTATATTTTTGCGTTGTAAACTTTTTTTTAGTGGCGATTATTTCTCAAATGCTCTTTATTACCGTTATCCTCCGAATTATAAGTTGGAAAAAACTTGCATCATAAACCCAACAATGTATTTATTCCTTACCTCTAACGTAATGGGGTTTTAAAATTTGTATATCATGTATCGTACGAAAAAGAAAAAAAAAAACAAAGCTAAACAAATACCGTCTACACGTTTTCTCCTCGAGTATACTTCGGAACAATACTCGCATTGCCTCTAAATGGTAGTTTATCATTTTAAAATACAAAAAGGATGTACACTTATTTGATTTTCAAGTGTAGAATGATCAATGAATGATTCTTGAATGATGATTTCAGTCGATATTATTTTCAAAACACTGTAGATTGAGACACACTACTAGATAATTTCTATCAAACATAAAATGTATATAAAACAATTGATAAAATCTATAAATGCGTGCAAGTCACGACTGCGATTCGGTAAATATGGTATTTTTAAATTTTTTTCCGTTATTTAACTGATTTATTTTTTGTCAAATTTTGAAAAAAGTTTAAGAAAGGTTTTCGCAGAGAAAAATTCATAAGAAAAATATTATAAAAGTTGCTCCTAGGGGTAGAAAGGTCTCCAACTTTTATAATAATATTCATACATGAGTGACGGACAATGAATTTAACGTACTTATTTGAGTGCTTTATAGTTTATATCAATTTTAAGCAGACTCTACAACACTATTGCGCTGAGTATCAAAAAACTATCATACTCATACGTCATACTTTACTATTCCTTACCTGCCCTTCATTTCCCCGTTGTCTCATATTTTAACCCGTGAGAGACTTGACAAGTATATGGCCTTTTTATTTTAATGGGAAAACTGACGAATTTATTATAATGGTAAATAATTTTTGCATTCGAAAGTAAAATCAGCAAAATTAAGAGTGTCTCGTGTGAAAAAACTATTTAAAATTAAATTTGGCATTTACCAAAGATCGATTTGGTATCTAATTGAGTCTTGTGTTGTAATAATGATAATGTCTATTTTCGTTGTGACTATAAATTTGTGAGGTCCAAGTATGCGAAAATCAGTTTTTTATATAAAACTTGTGCACTGTGATTTCGTGATTGGCACGCTCGGTAATTTATATAAGAATATTAAGAATAATAAAAAAAATGACGGATGCGAGTTTATATTGTTAACATTATATAACACATAAAGAATTATTTTTATATTGACACAATTTAAAAATTTAAAAAATTTCCTTATTTGAAGTGACAAGTGACACGTAACAAATCGGTATATTAATGTTCGTAGAAAAATACTTTTAGAATTTTGGAAAATAGTTACAAAAAAAAAAAATAAAAAATAAATTCATTTATATTTTATTTATTTTTAATGCGAGATACTACAACTTCGTGTTTGATTAATAAAAACTATTTTTATGTATCACGCGAAAAAAATAGTTTTATTCTCGGTTGGTAAAAAATTAAATCCCATATCCGAATAAAATGATGTGTGTAATATTATTTAATATTAGGTGACCATTCGTTCTGTTTTAAACAGGAATGCCATGTTTTTCAGTTTGGTGTTCTGTTTTTTTTTATTTTTTTACGTTGATAAACAGAACAAATTTATCCTGTTTTCCGTGACTGTCCTGTTTTAATCCAGTTTTTTACTACTTTTTCATCAAAAATGATTTTGTAATTAATTGATAAAAACATAAACGTGGTCTATAATAAATTCTATAGTTTTAGTGTAGTATAGCCATAATATATGATAAAATGAACTAGGTATTCCGATGTGCATACTCATTTTAAATAACTTTGATAATGTTAATTTTATATTAAGGCAATCGTTGTATTATTAACAAAATAAAACTATTTCTATATTTTGGTGACACTACATAAAATAAACATAACTCCTACTTTTATAGAAGGTTATCGGATATCAAAAGACATAATCAAAATGTGATAGTTATAACTTATAAATGTAATAGTATATTATATGTATTTTTTTTTTATGACACAATTCTATATCATAATATTATGTATGTTTTTTAAATATAACAAGTAGCTTTACTATTAAAAAAAAAAAAAAAAAAACAGGATATATTTCATACCATTGGTATTCTTCACTCCTCGAGGCAAATGTAGTAGATGTGTTAAATTTTAAAGAAACAATTATTTCTTCAATAAAATGATTCTGAAATTTCGTTATAGTAGTTACGAACGTTAAAAATAATTAAAATTGAAAAATAAGCATTTATTGACTGTTATGTTGCTATGGTTACCATCATATTCAACAAATTAATTGGTTCCTATTTAATTTTCTTTTACAGCGTAAATAAATAAACGATCGAAATTGAATTAAACGACGAAGACGAAAATTTTGAAAAATCACTTCTCTGAAATACAACCTAGAGCCGAATTCTGATTTAAAAAGAATATCATTGTAAAATCATAATAGCTTCCTCGCTCCGCTAAAAATCTAAACGTTGACTGCATTATAATTTTTTATGTTTTGTTATTAAATACATTTATTCTTATTTTGATGGTCATATATATATATATATATATATATTTGCTCATTGCAAACTGTTCTATTTTTAAAAATTGTCTTATACATGGTTCCCTGGTCTAATATCGTGTGTTTTTATCATAATCATTATCGTACAATATATATACAAATATATATCAATATATATACTATGTATATCGTGTTACAGGCGATTATAATTGGTGTGCGGAAAGGCGGCACTCGGGCGCTGTTGGAGATGCTATTCCTGCACAAATCGGTGCAAAAAGCAAACGGCGAGGTGCACTTCTTCGACCGGGACGACAACTACGAACGGGGCCTGGACTGGTACCGCAGGAGAATGCCGTACTCATTCCCCAACCAAATCACCATTGAGAAGAGCCCCAGCTATTTCGTGACCCCCGAGGTAAAAAAAAAAAAATAAAATAAAAAAATAAACAGAAATGTAACAACTATCGGAAAACAAATATATATATCTTTTACGAAAAAACGCTTTCAAAAATAATAATTAACGTATTTATTCTTAGGTGTATTAAAAAAATATAGATCTACGTATTGAAATAATAGCGTAGGTACTATACGATTGCTGACCGAACTGCTGTTATTGTTTTTATTGTTATTTTTAGAGCATTTTAGATTCTGAATGAAGTGAAGAAGCTAGTGTTTTTACAATGATGTTTATTTTTTTTTTTCTGTGTACAACTTTTCGTATACAAATACTTGTCCAAAAGTTTTGACCAATAACTTTTTGAAACCCGATTTGCCTCTAGATTGTACTTTAGAGAAGTCATTTTTTGAATTTCTCAATTCTTCAATGTTTTTTTTGAAAAAAACTACCCAACATTTGACAAAAACTACTCGAAAATCATAATTTTTTTATCAGAATTTTATGAAAATTTAAACATAGATAGAAAATCCTATAAAAAAGATTTTGGCGCAAGAAAATTTTGAAAATGTGAAAAAAAATTTTGGATATTTTTTTTATCTTATATTATTAACTTCTTTCGTTCAGAATCGTTTTACTGAAGAATTGATTTATCGTTTCTTTAAAATTTAATACGCCCGTCAAGAGAATACCACCCGTCGTGCAAAGTACACCCATCGTGCGAAGCATGTCCGGCTTTTTAAGGTTTAAAACTATAAAAAATATATATACAGCGAAACCTGTCTTGAGTGGAATCGTATGGGGCAGATTAAATTTCCGTAAGTATACAGGTGTCCATAGAACTGAAGAAAATGTATGAAGAAAAAATTCAGGCCAAGACCTGAATAAATTTCCGTTCGGAATAGGATTCCGTCTTATTGAGGGTTCATTTAAAACAGATTTCAGTGAAAATATACATATGAGGTTAGGTTAATAAATACATATTTAATATGTATATATTATATTCAGATTTTAAATACCCTAATCATAACGAAAAATTAAAATAAATTTTTAGTTTATAATCCATAATACACAAAAAATGATCAGTAAAAGTAAAACAAATGTTAACCTATAATTCCAAATTTTGTTAAATAAGTGTTAGTTCATACATACAATCTATATACAAACAGTAATTAAATAATACATTTGTTACGGTTCGCCCTGATGAAGATATAATCTCGGGAATGGTTCGAATTTCGTTAAAAATGGATTATGCGCAAATTTGGTTTTCATCTACTAGTTAAATTTCACAATTTTCTAAAAAAAGCAATTCAATGAAAAATGATCTGAGAAACATGGGTTTGTTTCACTATAAATAAAGCATGAGAAGTCTAGTAAAAACAATTTCATTTTGAGTACCGAATTTTGATTCACCAATTTATTTTTAAATCAGTTTGACCTAACGCTTGACGTAACGTTCTCGAATGATATCTCGATCTTGAGCTCGGAAAATTAATTGAAACCTGTAAATTAGATTATTTCAGCTACTCGATCTTTTTTCGCCATTACTTTTTTTTTTCTGTATTACATCTTTTTTCGATCGACATCCTTCCTCTCACATAATTTTTTTTCGACGAGGCAAGTGACGACCTCCTTCCCGCCTGTGAGCCAACTGATGACCCCGCCAAGTGTACGTATATAGTCGTGCGATTCTATGTACATAGCAAACGATACACAAGCGTTAAATTTACGTGTTTCAAATGGTGGCAGGTGGAACGGGGGTGATTTAATGTGGGTGGACGTGGGCGCTTGTTGTTAATCGAGTTTTAAACCGTGGCGAGTCGTGGACTTAAATAATTCCGGTGGGATGCATTCGATCGACTTGATTCGTGTGAATTCGGAGAAATGTAATAAAAACACGCGTTAAGTAAGTTGTAGACCTCTAAACTACCACAAGTGATTGTAAATTACATTGTTCACGTGATTTCTAATCATAATAAATACTTGATCTTGAGCTCACAATAATTTTTTTAAAATTTATTTACCTACGTACAAATCAAATTATTTGCTTATAAATAATTAGCGTTTAGTTATAAATTATCTCGGCTGCATACTAGTTGCGTCCCAAAGATATCTACGAAAAAAGGTCTAATCCGAATTGCGGCCCGAGTTTATTTTGGGTACAGACGAGTTGCGGCCCGGGTTTTTTTGTGTTATATCCGAGTTGCGGCCTGATTAATA